>JAKWIY010001342.1:0-21616 GCA_027704805.1 Solanum corneliomulleri | reverse complement strand
CAATTAAAGTATGAACACCAGAGGCCTGGAGGAACACTTCAGAGAATGCCCATTCCGGAATGGAAGTGGGAGAGAATTGCAATTGACTTCGTGGTTGGTCTTCCAAAAACAACGGGTAAGTATGACTCTATTTGGGTGATTGTTGCTAGGTTAACTAAGTCTGCTCATTTCATTCTGGTCAAGGTGACTTATAATGCAGAGAAGTTAGCCAAACTTTACATCTCGGAAGTTGTTCGATTGCATGGGGTTCCACTCTTTATCATATCAGATAGAGGTACGCAGTTTACTTCTAAGTTTCTTCATACATTGCATGCGGAATCGGGGACTAGGTTGGACCTTAGTACCGCGTTCCATCCTCAGACCGATGGTCAGTCTGAGCGAACGATTCAAGTGTTGGAGGATATGCTTCGTGCATGTGTGATAGAATTTGGTGGCCATTGGGATAGCTTCTTACCCTTAGCAGAATTCTCCTACAACAATAGCTATCACTCAAGTATTGATATGGCCACATTTGAGGCATTGTATGGGAGAAGATGTAGGTCTCCCATTGGGTGGTTTGATGCATTCAAGGTTAGACCTTGGGGTACTGACCTTCTGAGGGAATCATTAGATAAAGTGAAATGCATTCAAGAAAAACTTTTAGTGGCTCAAAGTAGGCAGAAAGAATATGCAGATCAAAAGGTTAGAGATTTGGAGTTTATGGAGGGTGATAAAGTGTTGCTGAAGGTTTCACCCATGAAAGGGGTGATGCGGTTTGGTAAGCGTAGTAAGCTTAGTCCGAGGTATATTGGTCCCTTTGAAGTTCTGAAGCGCGTGGGGGAGGTAGCTTATGAATTAGCCTTGCCCCCAGGATTGTCAGGAGTGCATCCGGTATTTCATGTGTCTGTGTTGAAAAGATACCATGGGATGGAAACTACATTATTCGTTGGGATTCAGTTCGGCTTGATGAGAATTTGTTTTATGAGGAGGAACCAGTTGCTATTATAGATAGAGAAGTCCGCAAGCTGAGGTCAAGGGAGATTGCATCCGTCAAGGTTCAAAGGAAGAATTGACCGGTTGAAGAGTCCACTTGGGAGAAGGAGGCTGATATGAAAGAAAGATACCCACACCTGTTTACCGATTCAGGTACTCCTTTTCGCCCTTGTTTTTCTTTTTATGATCGTTCGAGGACGAACTATGGGTAAATTGGTATCTATTGTAACGACCTGTTTAGTCGTTTTGAGCAACAGATTTTATTTCAGGAAAAACAGGCTGAGTCGACGGATCCCACGACGGACCGTCATGGGCACGACGGACCGTCGAGGAGGTCTCGTTTCAAAACACATAGAATTTAGAAACGTGGATACTGAAATCGACTCTCTGAACTTCGCGACGACATGGCAGGACGGCCGTCACAGGCGTGACGGGCCATCACAAACCCTTTGTGAAATTTAGTCTCTGAACTATGTGACGGAAGCAGCAGGAGGGACCGTCGCACGCATGACAGGCCGTCACAGGCTGCGTAACCCAGACTGGGTCGGATTTCTGTTAAATGTTTTAAGGGGCGTTTTGGACTATTCCTTCTTATAATAAAAAAGTTAGTGGGTTAATATTAATAATTCAATTACTTGGGGGTTAAAAGAGATAACCTTGAAGTAAATACTGGGTTAATTCATAATCTTTTATACTTAATTATATGTTAATTAGGGTAAAAGAAAGAGGGTTTGAATAAGAAAAATAGAAAGAACAAGAGAGGGAGAAGGAACGAACGAGAGAGTAAAGAAACGAAGAGGAAAGCAAAGCATTGGAAAAGTAGATTGCGTGATCACAATTCTTCGGTGGAGGTAGGTTATGGTTTATGTTATTCGTAGTAAACTCTTAATAGCGAATGATATGTATTGGGTTGTGTTGTAAGCCCTTCTATATGCTTAATTGTATGCTTGCATGAATGTGATTATATAATTGTGATAAAATAAGCATGATGAGGCTATTGAATCCTAAATCTTGAAAAACCCTAATCTACTTTGTTAATGATGATGCCTTGTTATAAAAGAAGGCTTGATGAACAAAAGTAGTGAGATTAGGGGATCGGGTGTCACGTTCCGACACCAGGATAGTAATAGAGGATCGGGTGTCACGTTCCGGAACCAGGATAGTATATGAGGATCAGAGTGTCACGTTCCGACACCAGGATAGTATATGGATCGGGTGTCACGTTCTGACACCAAGATAGTATATGGATCGGCTGTCACGTTCTGACACCAGGATAGTATATGGATCGGGTGTCACGTTCCGACACCAGGATAGTAGATGAGGATCGGAGTGTTCACGTTCAGACACCAGGATAGTATATGAGGATCGGAGTGTCACGTTCCAACACCAGATAGTATATTGATGGAGTCGTATGAGTGTCACGTTCCGACACAAGGAAGTATATGGAGGGAAGTGTCACGTACCGACACAAGAGGAATAAAGATAATGAATCTTGAAATATGTTAATATACTCAATTTAATGAACCTAATTCCTAAATGAGTATGGTATTGAGGCTTGAGTCCTCATGGGTGTACTTGGCGTTACTTATTAATGATTATAGTACTTGATGTTGCTACCTGTTTAGTATTGTAGTTGACTTTACGATATTATCTTATATATACTGTTTTCTATTTTGAGTTGGCCGATGATACCGACTCAGTACTTGTGTTTTGTACTGACCCCTACTTGTATGTTTTTCTTTGTTAATTGTGGAGTGCAGCAAACGTACCGTCGTCTTCAACTCGACGCAACTCTAGCCAGTCTCATCATACCAGATTTCAGGGTGAGCTAATGCTTCTAGCTTGGACTGGATTCTTCTTCATGTCTTGATGCCTTGAAGTTTCGGCATGGACTAGCTTTATTTATTTTAGCTTCAAAGATACTCTTAGATTTAGTAATTTGAGGATAGATGTCTTGTGATGATGACTTCCAGATTTGGGGATAATAAGTATTTGAATTTTTAGAAGTGATTAATCTATTTCATTAATGACTTTTAAGTCTTCCGAATTATATTTCTTTTTATTGGTTGAAACGTTGGGTTTTGTATGGGTTGGTTTGCTCACATAGTAGGATAAGTGTGGGTGCCACTCGCGGCTAGATTTGGGTTGTGACAGTGAACCTTCATGTGTTTCTACCCTTGATTGCGTATCTATTCTAGCGAAAAAAGTCTATCGTAATTATCCTTTTTTTATCAATCACAAGAACAACATGGTTGACATAGTAGAGTTAGATATGGTAGATTTTTATATTTTTCTAGGTGTAGACTGACTTCATTCTTTTTATACATCAATAGATTCTACAACTCGAGTTGTCATGTTTGAGATTCCTAATGATCTAGTGATAGAGTGAAGTAATAGTTCAACAGTGCCTAAGGGTCATTTCATTTTTTATCTTAAGGCGAGGAAGTTAGTTTTATAGGTATTTATCTATCACTTAGTCTGAGTTAATGACTCAAGTGTTGAGATAACTTTCCTTCGGTGAGTTTCTATAGTAAAAGAGTTTCCAGAAGTTTTTCTGATGATCTACCTGGAATCCCTCGTGAAAGATAAACGACTTTGACATATATGTCTTCTAAAATAGTCATCCCTGTTTTATCGAAAAATATTCGAAAAGCGTTTATTTTGTTTTAGAAGATGTTTTTGACATTTTAGGATTCTCCACTTAATTTTTTAAGAAAAAATTAAGAAAACTTGTTTCCAAATAATTTAAACAGGAAAATCGTTTGAAAACATTTTTTAAGGGTTCGGGATTCTTATTAGCGTCTTAGGAAGGTTTTGAAGGCACCTAAGACTCTCCGCTTAATACGGTTTTCCGGCGATTAACCATTTGTCTAATTTTTTACAGATTTGCGAATTTGAAGTTTAAGCTTCCTAAATATTAACTCTAAGCGAACTTCCGAATTTTGAAATATTATCGTTTTAGGATTTAAATTAGTTTTAAGTTTGATAAGATAGAAAGGCTTTCAACGGGGTTTGGAGTTTTTCTAACCCTAAACCAACAACGTTCAAACGAACACGTAAACAAATAGTGAAGAGAGAGAGAAAGAGAGAGAGAGATTTGGGTCCAATTTCGGGTTCTTTTCGCCTTGACCGAAATTTGGACCCACCTGCTTTTGGGTTTTTAACCCATTTTCTCGTTTGGGTTTTCAACCCACTCAACCTATCCTAATCTAAACATACACGAATAAAAAGGAAAGTATGTAAAACAACAAGGGATTATGCCCATTACAAGATGAAAATACAAAAAGGACAAAATAAAGTAGTCTTCTAATCCAACGCCTTCGACTATCTTTGATCTTGATGGAATTTCGAATCTGGCATGGCCTTCTTTATGGTTTGACTCGAAATAAAAGAAATTTTGAGCCTTTATGGCTCTTCCGAATGCGTATAGGAAGATGGAGTCCCAAAACGGACTCGGGAAAATTTTTTCACATGCGACCAAACAAACCAAGCGAATTAGCACCTTGAAGGATATTATAATAATTCGTAATGGAAAAGACTGAGATGGAAATGAATTATTTAGAGACACGCAATTAAAGGGGAAAACAAATGACTTCAAAACAATTCGACACGAAACGAAGAACCTTCACTTGAACCAAATTTAATAGAGCAAACAAGGATTAATTTATGCCGGTAATCTGCTTATGACTAAGGCTCTTATATGCAGTAATTTATGCAAAAAAAATATAGCAACAAACCCATGACTAGAAGCCATAATCTTACATGTGTATAACATTTAGTCACAACCATATTACCAAATCAATCTTGAATACATAGCACTTAATACTAATGACTCAATTAAATCCTATGACTTAACCATTAGCTACTATTTTTAATTAAGACATACCAAAATTAAATAAGGACACTTACAACTTCTTGTTTTTTTTTAAAAAAAAAATAAAATGAAGCAATACCCAAATAATATCCAATTTAACAGATGCAGCAAATTTGAATCAGAGGAAAAGTAATCAGAAAAAAGAGCATCTGGACAAAGGGAAAACAAGCCTGCAGTTTCAAGTAGACTAAACAAAGCAAAAAATAAAAGGACTTGAAACGAGTAATAACATACAAAATATAAGAACCCACAATAGTGTGAATGCGGCAATACTTGAAATGCTGACATATTAATTAATTCATTTAACTCGATATTTAAAATTAAAGGATATGACGTCGAATAAATCAGACCTACAACTCCATGATTCAAAATGAGCAACAATAAAAAAAGACAACACGATAAACAATTACCCACGACAGAACGGTGATTCACAACATCACATGTCTAGATTTTACACTTAATCGAAAGCGAAGTAAGAAATGACAAAACGACTATTAAAACAAGCTCAAACATAGAAAGAGATAACCAGAATGGGGCTTGAAATCATGAACTAAACAACATCCAGACCAAATTTTAGGCAACACGTGTTCGGAACAATATTATGACCAGACCCTAATGTTTTAATAAGCACAAATTGAAATGTGTACTACTCCACACATTCAGACCTTCCAACCATCCATTTCAACCCAAGCTAAAAAAAATCCAATGCAGATTTGTCAAGATGGATGAGAAAGGAAAGAATATGCACCAAATGGGCAAAGAATGCCAAAACGACAGACAGTAAATATGCTTAACAGATGAAAAAAACCTCAGTCGAGTTAAAACTTTCAATACACACAAAGAAGACTTACGAGTAATAACCAGCATGCTCAAAATACAGGGGATATGAAGGCATAGGAATTGAATAAACAACCCGACATCCCCTTTTCAGACGTACTAACAGATAATACTTGCACGAGGAAAAAGAACCAAAACAAAGCATATTAGGGGATTACGGTCAAAGAGAGAAACCCAACTGTTTATCGAAGACATTTCGGACGCAGGCTACACAAAATTTGTATCCATACTCCCAAAATTGGAAAACGTCGACTCGAACCAACAGCCAAATACTAACTGCAAACTATAGAAGAAAAGCGATAAGCAACGATAGACTTCGAGTCACAAACCAAAGGCAAGCCAAAAACGAGAAGAGGTCAACGTGAAATTACCTTTACAGGGGCACCAAAACGAGGATAGTCGAGCAAACGAGGATGATCTTTAACACTACCACATGATAGAATCTTCAATGGGAAACTCGGACTGAAGGAATAGAAAGCTTATGACAAGAGCTCAATATTCTAGGCTCTCAACTCGACAATAGAAGTTCACCCTCTAGTTAGGGAATCTCTATCACTAACCTTCCTCTAGTCTGGTAAAAGCCTCTTTTTCTGTATGTTCCCTGTTTTACATCCCTACTCTGTCGAAATAGGGCGAAACGTCGCGGTAACTCGAAAATAATTAATTGATTCAATTTAAACAAAGTTTTAAAAATAAACGAGTTTTTAAAAAAGAGTCGCCACCTAATTTTAGGAAAACTAGGAAACCAATTATTAATCTACGAAACCAATTTGATTCTAGGTAAGGGGTTCAAGTTATTCCGAAGGAAAGGGGTTAGGCACCCTTCGAAATCCACAAATGTGGTTCCCGACTGAATTAATTTTTTTTCAAATTGAGGAAGAATATAAAGTAATGTACAAGTATATTAAACATTCAATATAGATAATAAAATAAAATAATAATTATAGGCCTAAGGTTTGCCTAACGTCAATATTTACAAAATAATGAAATAGTATAATTCGAGCTTTTTCGAATGGCTTCGAGGAAGCAAGTTTTGGATACCTGTCAACACACTTAATAAAAGTGTTAGTTAAGAATAAATATGAGTAAAAATGAATAACTCAAATAATAACTAAAAAATAAAAATCCGTCTTATTAACATGAGAGGCCTTGGAAATCGACGGTAATTTCTTCATCGGCCAATTTAACAAGTAAACAAACAATTTATACGAACTTAAACTAAAAATTTCGGTCTTTTTAAAATGGGAAGGCCTCCAAATCCGATGGATAGATTTTTCATTGTCCACTTTAACAATTAAAGTATACTAATAATAATTAAGATGGAAAGAAAGAAAAAAAGGGATAAAATAACCACACAAAACCACATGTACAATGAAATGGAAAACAATTAAACCCACAACTATAACACCAAATTGAGATTATAGAAGAAAAAAGAATATAAAAAAAATATCTAAAGTAAACAAAATTATTAATTGTCAACATAAGAACCAACAGAAAATATATAAATTTAACAATAATAAACTAAAAAAAGTAGCAAACAAAACACACGCATTGTTGAAACATTAAAACTAAAATGAACAAAAACTTTAACCACTAAAAGCAATTGAATTCGTATCGCAACAGTAACCAAAACTGAGAAGAAAACAGTAGAGCAACTTCCAATAAAATATGAAACAAAATGTTTTTTTTAAAGAAAAAGAGTAATCAAGCTGCCAGAATTAAACAAAAATCACAATAACACTGTGATAAAGAATAGCTTGAACAACCACAATTAAAATGAAAAGAAAGAAAAGTGTTCACCCAAAAATATATATAACTAAAATTATTTAAACAACAATAAGGTTGCCGGAATTTGAACCACTCCGGCCAGATCTAAAACGCAGAAAAAAAATAAAATAAAAATAGAAAAAGATAACATAAATGACTACCTGTGTTTGCTGAAGTGTATTGAAGATGGTGTTTGAGCGGACTGGTTGAGAGCAGGAGCCATCAATTTTTGCCAGAGCCGTTGTCGCTAGTGGCTGCTGTCCGGAGTTGTTGGAAGCTGTTGCTGGTCCTCGGCGATCTGTTGCTGCTGGTCCTCGCCGAGCTGTTGCTGTTGGTTCTCGCCGGAAAATGGGTATTGAGCTGATGATTTCAGCTGCTGGTTTGGGGTCGTTTTGACGAATTAATAAGGGTTGTTTTGTAGGGGTTTCGGCAATTTGTTGTGGTGTGGTGGTTTGGAGGTGGGGTTTTCTGGTGGGGTTTGGGTTGGAGAGGAAATGGAACGGACGAGGGTGAAAGAGGAAGGGGAGAAGGGAACGGAGGGTGTAAGAGGAAGGGGGGTGGCGGCTGGAGGAGGAAGAGGAGTGGCATCCTCTTTTTTTTTTAGGTTTTTTTTCAATTTTTTTCTGAAAATTAATTCCACCTCACCTTTTTGACCTAGTAAATAACTTAAATAAAAAACACAAAATGGGCTCAAATGACTGGTTTAGCATTTCGGCTTAAAATTACGAATTTATAAATATGTTAAGCCAAAATTGGGTGTCAATAGCTATCCCTTTTGTTGTGTATGATTGATGAAAGAAATCGTTGACAACGAAAATTGACAAACCCAATTTTGACTGAACACATGACCTTTGTAGAGAAGTGCGGTTGCATGTGGTGGAAGTCAATCCCAGACCTGTCTCCAAAAGGTTCCATGATGTGTTGCGTCCTTGTTGAAGTGGTTTGCACCTGTTTTTTTTTTGAAGAAATTCATCCTTTCGAATTCTCTTGACAAAGACTGAGATAAAACTCGTCAGCTTAAAACTGCAATTTCAATTGGAGACAGTATTTTCCACCGTGTCGACACTAAATTTCTCTCCTCGGCATTTAACGTCAGTTGACGTTGAAGGATAAATATTTCATTTGAGATGCACGATCCCTTTTCTGAAAGCGCATGATTGCTTGCGGGGCATGAACATCTTTCCGCGATGCGCAAGTTTGGCGAGGGATAGAATCTTATCGCAATGTATAAAATTTTGCGAGGGATGAAATCTTCTCGCGATGTATAAATTCCGCAAGGTATGAAATCTTCTTGTGATATGTAAACTTTTGCAAGGGATTGAATCTTCTCGCGATTCATGAAATTTTGCGAGGGATGAAATCTTCTTGTGATGCATAATTCCGCAAGGTATGAAATCTTCTTGCGATATGTAAGCTTTTGCGAGGAATTGAATCTTCTCGCGATGCATAAAATTTTGCGAGGGATGAAATCTTCTCGCGATGCATGAATTCCGCAAGGTATGAAATCTTCTTGCGATACGTAAACTTTTGCGAGGAATTGAATCTTCTCGCGATGCATAAAAATTTAACATGCGATGCATGAATATTAATCCGCGATGCATAAATATTAACTCACAATGCATGAATATTAACTAGTGATGCATGAATTAACTCGTGATGCATGAATCAACTCTCGATGCGTGAATATTAACTAGTGATGCATGAATTGACTCTCGATGCATGAATTAACTCTCGATGCATGAATATTAACTCTCGATGCATGAATTAACTAGTGATGCATGAATTTTCTGCGAGGTATGGAATCTTCTCGCGATGCATGGAATTTTCCGCGAGGTATGGAATCTTCTCGCGATGCAAGAATTTTCTGCGAGGTATGAAATCTTTTCGCGATGCATGAATTTTCCGCGAGGAATGAAATCTTGTCGCGATGCATGAATTTTCTGCGAGGTATGAAATCTTCTCGCGATGCATGAATTTTCTGCGAGGTATCAGATCTTCTTGCGACGCATGAATTTTCTGCGAGGTATGAGATCTTCTCGCGATGCATACATTTCTGCGAGTTATGAAATCTTCTCGCGATGCATGAATTTTCTCTCTATACATGAATTAACTAGTGATGAATGAATTAACTCGCGATGCATGAATTGACTCTCGATGAATGAATATTAACTCGCAATGCATGAATATTAACTTGTGATGCATGAATTGACTCTCAATGCATGAATATCATCTAGGGATGCATGAATTGACTCTCAATGCATGAATATTAACTAAGAATGCATGAATTAACTTGTGATGCATACTCTTTGTAGTTGTAATCAAGCTTCTGGCAGTACTTATCAGAATTTTGAGGTCTTCCTCAAAATTCTGACCCAGTTAGAATTTTGGCACATCTCAGAATGATCTTCAATCTTGACTTGTTGACTATCTGTATTGTGAATTTTTTAAATATCTTCAAAAATTTTGTCCCAGTTTTTATTGTAATGTGAAGTAATAATCACACTTTGTATATGACCGTGCCATCGTGCCGCCTACATATCTTGTCGAGGCAGGAATCAGGTCAAATGTAATTCCAATCTTGTGGATGATGAGTGCTGCAAAGAATCTGAAAGATTATTAGTAGAAAATGCACAATATGAACATGATTGAATATGGAAATGGTATTCCTTGCTATATTTAAAGCCTAAAACAAGAAATATCATATTTTGGGTATGGACAACCCAATGAAGTAAAATACGGGTCTCACACATATAATATTAACTTACTGACACCCTTTATAATGAGCAGCTCAAAAGAGATTTTTTTTTCTTTTTTTTCATAAATAAAAAAAATGTGAGGAGATAGTCAAATCTTCACCACGATTGGTACCAACAATTAGGATTGCAGGTAAATCTCTCATTCTTTTTTAAAAAAAATTGAATTAAAGTAATTCCTACAGTTTCAAGTGGTATCTCAAATATACTTAAGGATTGACAAGATCCGTTCATCTTGTTTCAAACAAAGGTGAATTGTATCAATCCTTATTTTCAAGTGCACTCACGACAAAGGCTAGTCCTATTTCACACATATTTGAAACATTTGATTATAGGACATTTTAAAAATGTACTCACACTCACAAGAATGTTCAATACACAGAACTGTGATACCATATGCTTGACCCTTATGTAGATCTCCACTAATGTGAGAGCATTTGGAATGATATCATGTAGGGCTTGTCATTGACTTGTAACGTAGGCTTAGGGATGGATAGGATATTTATTTGAAGTAAAAGTGACTGAATTCCTCCTTGAGTGTCACCCCGAATTCGTGCTCTTAATGATAGGTACGCCTTTGGCGTCAGATCCTCTTCATTATTCTCTGCCCTCTCAAATTTTATTGAATTCTCATTTTTAACGCTTTTCCCTTCCCTTCTTTTTTTTTGTTCTGAGAGTTTTTTTTTTTTTTTTGCTTTTTTCCTCTTCTTTTTTTTTTTTTTCTTCTTATGAGTCCTTACTCTTTGAAGCTTTTCTTTTACTCACTTCTTCATTATAATAATTTTCCTTTTTGTTGGAATATTTTCCTTCCAACCTTTCACTGGTCATGTAAAGGAATTTTTTGCCTTTCTTTGTTTCTTCCACTTTTTTTTCTCTCTTTTACTCTAGAGTCTTTGCTTCCTTGATTTTGAGAGACTCAATATCTTTGCTTTTTGAAATTTCAAACATTGATCTCCTTTTTTAATTTGCACATTCTTTGTGCACTCAAGAAGGTTGGGCCAAGAGAGGATAGTGCTCGTAAGCACTTAAAAGGGTAGTGGTTAAGATGTGGTTGTCCAAATGAAGGTTTCAGGCTCAAAATGGGAAAACTAGGGATTAATGTAATTTGGTAGGCTTTGAAAGGCACAATCAGGTCAAAAAAAACCTACAATCCTTTCTCAAACCAAACATTACTCATGGTTTCGCATCGAAAAACATTCAGGTCATGTTCTAGATCAACAGTGTAACACAATTGAACATTGATCAAAATCTCACCACACAATGCACATGAAACATAAGGTTAGTTTTATTCTTATCTTGATTGAATGCAAGAGAATTTTCAAGCATCACAAAAGTACAGATAAGAGGTACCACGAGAATTTGTAGTTTACCGCAAAGTTAGTCTTTTCCATCATATCGAATATATTTACGTGCTCTTAACCATATAGGTCCCGACCGACTTGAAGACATGACTCTAACAGTATGTACAAACAAATTTTTTTTTGAAAAATGATTACCGAACCCAAGAAAGGTTGCCTACGTATCTCATTAATATGAGAATCAGGTACGCGTAGTTCGTGCAGATATGAGTTGAAAAATATGCACAAAGTTTTTTTTTTTTAGAAAAAGATAATACCGAACCCAAGAAGGGTTGCCTACGTATCTCACTAAAATGAGAATCAGGTACATGTAGTTCGTGCAGATATGAGTAGAAAAATATGCACAAACTTTTTTTTTCTTTTTTAGAAAAAGATAATACCGAACCCAAGAAGGGTTGCCTACGTATCTCATTAACATGAGAATCAGGTACACGTAGTTCATGCAGATATAACTTTAAAAATATGCACAAACTATTTTATAATTTTTATATTTTTTTTTTATTTTTGGAGAAGAAAATACCGAACCCAAGAAGGGATGCATGTGTATCTCATTAACATGAAAATCATGTAAGCGTAGTTCGTGCAGATATGACTTGGAAAATATGCACAAACTATTTCATAATTTTTTTTCCTTCTTTTTTTTTTTGAAAAAAATAATACCGAACCCAAGACGGGTTGCCTACGTATCTCACCGAAATGAGAATCAAGTACGCGTAGCTCGTGCAGATATGACTGGAAAAATATGCACAAACAATTTTTATAAAATATTTTTTTTAGAACATTATACCGAACCCAAGAAGGGTTGCCTACGTATCTCAAAGAAATGAGAATCAGGTAGGCGTAGTTCGTCGTGATAAGGCATATAATAGTTTAAAGGTTTGGACAACTCAACGAAATATCAAGGTCTAACGCCACTAAAATTTGTAATCATGAAGTTTTTTTTTCCCGCACCAATATGTTTTATAACCTCTTAATCGTCAATATTTATACTGTCTGTTGAATGTAACCTACGAATTTCTATAGTAATGATTTGTTGTACTCTTTTTGGATGTTTTCTTGGACCTTTGTCTCCTTCCAATTTTTACGAGATCCAGACATTGTTATGACCATCCCCGACTGATGTCGGGGACGGTATCCCTTCAAAAATATGAGAAATATGTGAGAGCAAGACCGTCATGCAAAAAAATAATAAAAATAAGTAGATGCGACCTTATAGTCAAATACTCCCCTGATTTATCGTTTTTTGACTTGATATTAACGTCTGCTGAAACACAAGTACTCGAATTTTGTTAATCCTCTTGTCTCTTGCGACTTCGGACAAAAAATGATTTCTAAATTTGAACATAAATTAATTTTTCGCTGTAAAGAAGAACAACTCAAAATGTAAAAGTGTTATTTCATGTACATAATGAATAATGTAAAATATCACACAAATAATGAATAAAACACATAAACACATTTTTAATTAAAGACAAACTGAAATATATCACATAGCATACAAATAATTATTGTGCGTCCTATACAAATACGTGACACTTTTATGCCTAGGGTAGGCCTATCGATTCGAAGGATGTATTACGTATTTTGACAATTTTCCATTGTCCCCCAAAACACTTAATACAATTTATGAACAAATGAAATAGAATTATGAAGTCATAGGAAAAAGAAATAAGGAAAAAAAATTACAAATATTTAATCCCACGTAGGGGTACAATCCTATTCTAAGCCTTTGTCGAAGGGTCTTCCTTTTGAAATTCTTGTCATCTCCGATTGTCAACACCTTTATATGGGGTGATAGCTTCTGAAAACTCGAGCTTGATAAAAGTGAACTATTAAAATAACCTTCTAATTCAGATGGACTGTGGTTTGTCAAACGACGTATACATCCTTCAAATTACACACAATTATGGTCGTCCTTTTAGGCTAGAAGCAATTATGGACTCAAGGTGGTCTTTCTAATGGACTCAACACGCCTTGGGTGTTGAGTCATCTTAGGCTGATGCTTAAATTCATATTTGGTTTTGCTCTATCCTAGGGTGACTAGAATTGGTATAGAAGTGACGGTTACCTAAGTCGGACAGACAACGAGGTGAAGCTAATAAACGACGTTGGATGACTTCAAGCCAACTATTCGTTTATTACTTCCAATGATTAGACTTATGTTTTTTACTGAAGGAAGTAGTGGTAAGTCACGTAACATCCTTTGTCCTAATGCAAACAAATTCTCATTTGACGGAAATTATGCCATGAAATGCAATAAAAAATATATACACAATAAAATAAACAATGAATAAATACAATAAACAAATAATAAGCAAAATATAAAAATACAAAGTATAAGATAACAATAGAATAAAAATTTCCTCACTTTGAAAAAAAAAATTAAATTCATATTGGTTAAAACCTTTAAAATCCCTAGCAGAGTCGTCATTGTGTTTTACATCCCTACTCTGTCGAAATAGGGTGAAACGTCGCGGCAACTCGGAAATAATTAATTGATTCAATTTAAACAAAGTATTAAAAATAAACGAGTTCTCAAAAAAGAGTCGCCACCTAATTTTAGGAAAAGTAGTAAACCAATTATTAATCTACGAAACCAATTTTATTCTAGGTAAGGGGTTCAAGTTATTCCGAAAGGAAGGGGTTAGGCACCCTTCGGAATCCACAAATGTGGTTCCCGAGTGAATTAATTTTTTTTCAAATTGAGGAAGAATATAAAGTAATGTACAAGTATAATAAACATTCAATATGCACAATAAAATAAAATAATAATTATCGGCCTAAGGTTTGCCTAACGTCAATATTTACAAAATAATGAAATAGTATAATTCAAACTTTTTCGAATGGCTTCGAGGAAGCAAGTTTTGGATACCTGTCAACACACTTAATAAAAGTGCTAGTTAAGAATAAATATGAGTAAAAATGAATAACTCAAATAATAACTAAAAAATAAAAATCCGTCTTATTACATGAGAGGCCTTGGAAATCGACGGTAATTTCTTCATCGGCCAATTTAACAAGTAAACAAACAATTTATATGAACTTAAACTAAAAATTTCCGTCTTTTTAAAATGGGAAGGCCTCCAAATCTGATAGATAGATTTTTCATTGGCCACTTTAAAAATTAAAGTATACTAATAATATTTAAGATGTAAAGAAAGAAAAAAAGGGATAAAATAACCACACAAAACCACATGTACAATGAAATGGGAAACAATTAAACCCACAACTATAACACCAAATTGAGATTATAGAAGAAAAAAGAATATATAAAAAAAATATCCAAAGTAAACAAAATTAGTAATTGTCAACATAAGAACCAACAGAAAATATATAAATTTAACAATGATAAACTAAAAAAAAAGTATCAAACAAAACACACGCATTGTTGAAACATTAAAAACAAAATGAACAAACATTATCCACTAAAAGCAATTGAATTCTTATCGCAAAAGTAATCAAAACTGAGAAGAAAACAGTAGAGCAACTTAAAATATGAAACAAATTTTTTTTTTTTTGAGAAAAAAGAGTAATCAAGCTGCCTGATATTAAACAAAAATCACAATAACACTATGATAACGAAGAGCTTGAACAACAACAATCAAAATGAAAAGAAATAAAAGTGTTCACCCAAAAATATATATAACTAAAATTATTTAAACAACAATAAGGTGGCCGGAATTTGAACCACTCCGGCCAGATCTAAAACGCAGAAAAAAATAAAATAAAAATAGAAAAAGATAACTGAAATGACTACCTGTGATTGCTGAAGTGTATTGAAGATGGTGTTTGAGCGTACTGGTTGAGAGCATGAGGTATTCCATCAATTTTTGCCAGAGCCGTTGTCGCTAGTGGCTGCTGTCCGGAGTTGTTGGAAGCTGTTGCTGGTCCTCGCCGAGCTGTTGCTGCTGGTCCTCGCCGAGCTGTTGCTGTTGGTTATCGCCGGAAAATGGGTATTGAGCTGATGATTTCAGCTTCTGGTTTGGGATCGTTTTGACGAATTAATAAGGGTTGTTTTGTAGGGGTTTCGGCAATTTGTGGTGGTGTGGTGGTTTGGAGGTCAGGTTTTCTTGTGGGGTTTGGGTTGGAGAGGAAATGGAACGGAGGAGGGTGAAAGAGGAAGGGGAGAAGGGAACGGAGAGTGAAGGAGGAAGGGGGGTGGCGGCTGGAGGAGGAAGAGGACTCGCAGCCTTTTTTTTTAAAGGTTTTTTCTCAATTTTTTTCAGAAAATTAATTCCCCCTCACCTTTTTGACCTATTTAATAACTTAAATAAAAAACAAAAAATGGGCTCAAGGGTCGGTGGAACGGGGGAACTGATCGAGTTAGCCGGGTTAGGAAAAGGGTTGGGCTGGAGGGGAATCGGGCTGGGTATTAAAGTGGGGGAAATGGGCCGCTAGCTTTAATTGGAAAAGAATTGGGCTTGGGGATTAAAAGAAATGGGTTGATATGTTAGTTTAGTGGGCCGGGTAGGGAGAAAATAAAAGGAAAGGGTTGGACGGGCTGGGATGTCGGATGGGCTGCTGAAAGGGGCAGAATGTTTGGGCCAATACGAACAAAGGAAAAGGCCCAAATTTAATTTTTGAAGTGTTTAAAGGGAAAATGAGTTGGATTAAATAAAAATGATAAAATTTGGTTAATCTTTAAATAAACAAATTTGTATTAATTAATCAACAAGCTTGTTCATTTAGTAATACAATTATTAGAATCGTAAAAAGTGATTAAAAAGTATAATTATAATTTAAATTTAATAAAATACTTAAACGTATTTCTTATTTGGTTTTTTGAATAATCATAAAATATACTAATTATATACGTTACTAGGTAAATATGTATATTACCTAAAAATTTTGACAAAAGTATCCGAAGCGACATAAAATCCATGAATTCTATTATTTAATTTTCGAAAAAATCATAAAACTAATTATTAAATGTTTTTGAAAGCTTACGAAGATCGATAATTAATTTATACCGACGTGGGTCAAAATTGAGTGTCAACAACTGTCCCTCATTTTACTTGGGTTGATGCAAGCAGCTCGACGAAAATGAAATTGACCAAACCAATTTTGACCAACCCCATTCATTTTTTAAAGGAAGGATTCGACAAAGGGTTTAGAAATTATGGCCGAACCCTTAAAATGGGTTTCCTACATATCTCAGGCCATATGAGAATTCAGGCCACTTGTAGTTCGATAAGCTTGATTTACCGCACAATTTGTAAGAATCAAGAGCCACCTCGATACCGAATTATGAAGGTATTGAAATGCTCGAGAATAGAATTCGAGAGTGAATGTTGGAATACAGCCGAGTTTGAACATTGAATCCGCCTACATATCCTTAAACCGTTCTACTCGATCGGTGGAAAAAGAAATCTATTATGCTAGATAACCTTCGGTTATAGAAAAGCGACAAATTGAACGAGTATGAAAAGGAGGCTTGTAACCTCTTAGCCATGAATGTGGTGCGCTTCACACCCATAATTAAGAACTCACACGGACATAATTTCCAAAGCTCTTGGCGCATTGTCACTCAGATTGGAAAACTTGCTTCCGATAAATTGAAACTTCCGGATGCGAGACTGAAACTGATAGAACTAAAAAAAAAACCCGCATGCTTCGATAAGGGTAATTCGATTGCGGTGGAAGTCGCTCCTCTGCTCGCGTCCTAAGAGTTTGACATTCCTCTTTGGACTGTGTCCCAGTTCGCTGCCAAGAAAAAGTTCCACATTGTGCTGCATCCTTTTTGATGTCGTCCGCACCTGTGGTTTTTGGAGAATTCATCCTTTTAGATGCTCTCGACAAAAACTGAGATAAAACTCTTCAGCTTAAAAATGCAATTAGGATGGGAGACAGTGTCTTTTTTCGGTGTCGACACTTCATTGTTCTCCTCAAATCGACGTCGACTCGATCAGTCTGACGTTCAACAAATAAAGCTTCTCCCTTGCGCTTTGCAATATAATCTTTAATGTACTCTATACTTGATGTCGAGATAAATAAATAAATGCTGATGCAATATTGATGCTTCTTTTGTCGTCATCTTCGATGTTGTTCTTGATGTTTATTTGTATAAAAAATGACAGAATGCAGTTGAGGCCGATGGATAAATAATGCTCTTGGGATTACGATTTCCCTTTCTTTATCCGTGTATGTCCTCTTGCGGGGCATGGATATTTTCCCGCGATACGTAATTTTCCACGAGGTATTAAATCTTCTCGCAATGCATAACTTTCAGCGAGGCATGAAATCTTCTCGCGATGTGCGAACTTCAAGGAGGCATGAATTCTTCTCGTGATGCATAAATTTCAGTGAGGTATGAACTTTTCTCGCGATGTCTAAATTTCAGCGAGGTATGAAATCTTCTCGCGATGTATAAATTTTGACGAGACATGAAATCTTCTCATCGTGCATAATTGTTGACTCGCGATGCATGATTTTCGCGATGCATGATTTTCAGCGAGGCACGAATTCTTCTCGTGATGCATAAATTTAGCGAGGTATAAAGTCTTCTCGCGATCTATAAATTTAACGAGGCATGAAATCCTCTCGTGATACATAAATTCCAGCGAGGTATAAGTCTTCTCGCGATGTATAAATTTGACGAGGCATGAAATCTTCTCCTGATCCATAAATTCTAAACTCGCGATGCATGATTTTCCGCAATGCATAATTTTCCGCATGCATGATTTCCGCAATGCATGACTTCCGCGATGCATGATTTTCCGCAATGCGTGATTTTCCGCAATGCATGACTTCTGCGATGTATGACTTTCCGCAATGCATGACTTCCACAATGCATGACTTTCCGCAATGCATGAACATTTATATCGTCTGTGCTGATGGTAACGGCAAGACGATCTCCAAATAATATATCGACTTGATCGATAATAATAAAATAATAATAACATAACTATCCCTTCTGGGGCAATGCATTGTCTTGATTGACAATAATTATCTTGCTTTGATAACGCAATGCAAATGGTGTCCTTTACGGTAATCGTGCAATCTTCGTTCAGATTCCTGTTTGATTACCTTTGAATATTACTAGAAACTTTTGTAAATTTCATATTGTTGGAAATATCTTGAAATAAACAAACCACATTCCCAAGTATCCTGAGACAAACAATATGAACGACTTTCTGCTCCCAGTAAAATTACTGGCTTTCGGGATAGTTTTCTCCTCTTTGGGAGCTCTCCATATTCATTCGTCGGGAGGATTTGGCAGATTTCAAAGCAAAGCTATAAACCTGCATCCACAGAAAAATTGTTAGTTTTAAAACATACTAATCTTTGTCGATTCCTTCAGTTGTTTGCTCCTTGTCTTGATATCTCCAGTTAATTTCCCGATTTCCCGACTTTTGATAGATAGGACAAAATATTTTATGCCAAAACAAATTGAACATAAAAGGGAAAATTTGGGAGAAATAAAATTTTTAAGAAATAGTATCTTGAAAAGGTTACTGCCTAGTCATGTCATAACAGGCTTACCGAGCTTTTTCGAATCTGACACTTGAAGGTCTATGTGATCATTCGCTGGTGAGTTTCAGAGTCACTCCGGACTTGTAGGGAAGACCCATATCAAAATTTTAAAGCAATTCTCAAAATTTTTGTCCCAGTTTACTATCTGGCTTATCTTTCCATTTTAGCTGAACAGATCGCGGGATTTTTGAGATCTTCTCAAAAATTCTTTCCAATTGTAGATCTCGAAATATCTTAAGTTCGACTTGCTGAAGAAAAGGCTTCTTATCGAGAATTTTTGAGTCCCTCTAAAAAACTCTGTCCTAGTTTCACTGCAAGAAGGGATAGAACTTATGGTAAATATGACCGAACCCGTTGAGGCAGGAATCAGGTCATATGTAGTTCCCCCTTAAAGGTTAACAAGAATAAAAATTTACAAAGAAACCGACCGAGGCCGACAAAGGCCGCCTACGTATCTCGTCCTCGAGAATTCAGGTCGAACATAGTTCCGATACAAAGAAATAAATAAAGGGGATAGATGGGGTGACCGAAGCCAACATAGGCCGCCTACGTATCTCGTTCTCGAGAATTCAGGTCAGAAGTAGTTCATTACAAGAGGGATAAGGATTCGAATTGAACACATACACGCAAACAGAACGATTACAAGTAAATAACCTTCTAATTCAGATGGACTGTGGTTTGTCAAACGACGTATACATCCTTCAAATTACACACAATTATGGTCGTCCTTTTAGGCTAGAAGCCATTACGGACTCAAGGTGGTCTTTCTAATGGACTCAATACGCCTTGGGTGTTGAGTCATCTTAGGCAGATGCTTAAATTCGGATTTGGTTTTGCTCTATCCTAGGGTGACTAGAATTGGTATAGAAGTGACGGTTACTCGAGTCGGACAGACAACGAGGTGAAGCTAATAAACGACTTTCGATGACCGCAAGCCAACTATTCGTTTATTACTTCCAAAGATTAGACTTATGTGTTTATCTGAAGGAAGTCGTGGTAAGCCACGTAACTTCCTTTGTCCTAATGCAAACTAATTTCCATTTGACGGAAATTATGCCATGAAATACAATAAAAAAATATAGACTATAATATAAATAATGAATAAATACAATAAACAAATAATAAGCAAAATATAAAAATACAAAGTATAAGATGACAATAGAATAAAAATTTCCTCAATTTTAAAAAATAAATAAATTCATATTGGTTAAAACCTCTAAAATCCCCAGCAGAGTCGTCATTCTGCTTTACATCCCTACTCTGTCGAAATAGGGTGAAACGTCACGGCAACTCGAAAATAATTAACTGATTCAATTTAAACAAATATTAAAAATAAACGAGTTTTTTAAAAAAGAGACGCCACCTAATTTTAGGAAAACTAGGAAACCAATTATTAATCTACGAAACAAATTTGATTCTAGGTAAGGGGTTCAAGTTATTCCGAAGGGAAGGGGTTAGGCACCCTTCGGAATCCACAAATGTGGTTCCCGACTGAATTAAATCTTTTTCAAATTGAGGAAGAATATATAGTAATGTACAAGTATAATAAACATTCAATATGCACAATAAAATAAAATAATAATTATCGGCCTAAGGTTTGCCTAACGTCAATATTTACAAAATAATGAAATAGTATAATTCGAGCTTTTTCGAATGGCTTCGAGGAAGCAAGTTTTGGATACCAGTCAACACACTTATTAAAAGTGTTATTTAAGAATAAATATGAGTAAAAATGAATAACTCAAATAATAACTAAAACTAAAAATCCGTCTTATAAACATGAGAGGCCTTGGAAATCGATGGTAATTTCTTCATCGACCAATTTAACAAGTAAACAAACAATTTATATGAACTTAAACTAAAAAATTCTGTCTTTGTAAAATGGGAAGGCCACCAAATCCGATGGATAGATTTTTCATTGGCCACCATAAATATTAAATTATACTAATAATAATTAAGATGTAAAGAAAGAAAAAAAGGGATAAAATAACCACACAAAACCACATGTACAATGAAATGGAAAACAATTAAACCCACAACTATAACACCAAATTGAGATTATAGAAGAAAAAAAATATATCAAAAAAATATCTTAAGTAAACAAAATTAGTAATTGTCAACATAAGAACCAACAGAAAATATTTAAATTTAACAATAATAAACTAAAAAAAAGTAGCAAACAAAACACACGCATTATTGAAACATTAAAAATAAAATGAACAAACTTTATCCACTAAAAGCAATTGAATTCTTATCGCAACAGTAATCAAAACTAAGAAGAAAACAGTAGAGCAACTTTTCTGCGATGTCTAAATTTCAGCGAGGTATGAATCTTTCTCGCGATGTATAAATTTTGACGAGACATGAAATCTTCTCATCGTGCATAATTGTTGACTCGCGATGCATGATTTTCCGCGATGCATGATTTTCAGCGAGGCAGGAATCTTCTCGTGATGCATAAATTTAGCGAGTATAAAGTCTTCTCGCGATCTATAATTTAACGAGGCATGAAATCCTCTCGTGATACATAAATTCCAGCGAGGTAAAAGTCTTCTCGCGATGTATAAATTTGACGAGGCATG
>JAKWIY010001341.1:0-21550 GCA_027704805.1 Solanum corneliomulleri | reverse complement strand
ATAAAGGCATAAGGACTTTTTAGTGGTCTCTAAGTTTCATACAGGGTATATCAAATGTTGTATCTACGAGATAAAACATTTAGAAGTCACCTATGTGAGTGTGAAGTGCAATCCGCTTTTAAGAGAATCTTTAAGGCTAGTTCTCTAAGCACTTACTATCTGAGATGTGTTCATGGCTTATACAAACAAAACAATGAGCACAAAGAATAGTTCAAGGGTTGATTGTGTGACTTATGTAGTGAAGGTATACACCAAAGTTCGACAGTTAACTGATATCAAATCTACCGATTGATCGAGTATATATGATATATGTTCACTATGAAAAGTTTAAAGGAAAATATACTTATCTAGATGTGATTAAACCTTACTTACAAGACACACAAGTTTTTCATGCATATATTTTAATAATAGTCATTCCCCATTCATGTGTGGGGGATTGTTGGGCTTAGCAAAGTGTGAATGGGAAAAGAAAAGAGAGAATATGCAAAAGTGAGGGAACCAATTTGGAGGAAAAATGAAATAGTCATTTGCAAAGTGCAAATGGAAGTCATTTCTTCCATATCGGCAAAAGAAAGGGAAATTGTTGTCCTTATATAAGGAAACACTTCCTTTACTTCTTAAAGAGCTATGAAAAAGGTGCCCCCTTGCCCCATCGTCGTCGCTTACTCGGCTTCATATTCGAATTTGGATTTGGATTTGGAAAATGACCTTAGAAGATATGTTGAGGGCTTGGGTGATTGATTTCAAGGGGAATTAGGATGACAACCTACTTCTAATTGAGTTTGCTTATAATAACAGCTACAATTCAAGCATCCAAATGGCTCCATATGAACATCTTCATGGGAGAAGATGCAGATCTCCTATTAGATAGGTTGAAGCTTGTGAAGCAGGGTTTATATGACCAGATCTAGTTCATCAATCCATGTATAAGGTGAAGTGATTCAATAGATATTGAAAAAGGCACACAATCATCAAAAATCCTACACATATTTTAGAAGAAAGTCTTTGAAGTTTGAAGTGGATAATTGGGCATACTTGAAGGTTTCACACCATGGTAATTATAGGTTGGGTTACAAAGGGAAAACTTAGTCCCGTATATTGGAAATTATGGAATGTTGAGAGAATAGGCAATGTAGCTTATGAGTTAGTTCTACTACAGGAGTTGGAAGTGGTTCATTCGGCATTTCGTATCTCTATGTTGAATAAGTACATGGGTGATCCTTCATTGATTGTACAAACTGAAAATGATGGGAATGAAGACATTTTATCCTATGAGGATATTTTAGTTCATATTTTATATCACCAAGTTCGCAAGTTGAGAACAAAGGAAGTTGCATCAGTCAAGGTTCTTTGGAGGAAACAATTTGTTGAAGAAGCTACTTGGAGCTGATGAGAATACGAAGAAGATTATTCACATCTATTTGAATCCCGAGAGAATGCAGATCAAGGAATTACTTCTTTTCTTAGTACTTTATAAACTATGAGTAAGCATATTTTTATTGGCTTTTGATTGTTGAGTGATGAACTTGTGGTTATTGTTCTTAGTTTAGAGAAAGAGATCTCATTTGAGAACAAATATTCTCAAGGGGGAGATATTCAAACATCTTGTAACTCGAAATAGGTACGAATAAGCTAAGAAACTAAAAATAATCATTTTTTGAAAGAAAGGAAAAATGTGTGTGCAATGTGGTGTTCATTATGATGAATAATGTTGGGTTGAATAACACTCTTTTAGCTTAAGAAACTCATGAAAGAGGTGACTAAAAATGAGTGAAGAATGATAAGAAAAAAATTTCTTGATTGCATACTCTCCCATAAATTCTGGGTTTTGAAAAAGGGAAATAAATTAGTGAGATCAATTGGTATTGAACCCAAGACCTCACATGTTGAGATGGCTGAAAAATAAGAGAAAAACATGAAGCAGCTAAGGGGAATCAAACCCCTTAGCTACTGGTTTCGTGAGGCAAACAAAAAGGAAAATGGGGGCTGGGAGGAATCGATCCTAGTTCCTGTTTTCGCAAAAAAATAAGGGAAATGCAGCTAAGGGTAATCAAACTCGCAACCTATAGGAGAAGGAGAAAAATTAAGTAAACAAGTAAATAGAAGGCGTGGGATTCGAACCCACGACCTCCCACTACACGCGCAGGGAGATGAAATAATGAAAAAAAATAAAATGTGAGGCATGGGGATCGAACCCACGACCTTAGCGCTGAAGGGAGAGGCAGAAATAACAAGGAAATAGAGTGAGGCTGTGGGGATTCGATCCCACAACCTCACTGCCACTCTCCCATTTAAATAAAATAATGATACAGGGGCTGTGGGGGTTCGAATCCACCACCTCACAGCCTCCTTAACGAAATTTTAAAAAAATAAGGGAGGGCTTTGGGGGTTCTAACCCACAACGTCCCTATTGTAGTGAATTTAACTCTAAAAATCAAAGGGTTTGTGGAGGCTCGAACCCAACCATTCGGTTTAAGAGTGAAATTAAAATAGAAAATTAATCCTTCAATTTTAATGTTTAGATTTAATTTAGAGTCAAATTTTATGAATATTAGAAATAAATTAATGAAAAATATAAATGATATCCAAGTTATCTAAGATTAGGGTTCCCTTGCCCAAATTTCCGTAATGATGCATAAGTCATACGTGAGTAAAATATCCAAGAATTATTCTATCTACATAGATAAAAAAGTAATATCTTGGCAAATATATACAAAAGACATTAGTCCTGTACTACATAATCTTTTGAAAGTAATAATCACTTAGCAAACTACGAATGAAGTTCAATGGCTTCTATGTATAGACACATTAATCTAACATACATTCAAAAATAAGTGGACATAAGATGTATGTAATGAAAAGATGAACCTTGAGAGGGTTAAGTATGAGTGTAAGTTACACTAAGTGGCCAAGTGCATAGGCATAAGATGAGATAAACTATGAATTGATGAAATAAGCATTCACGTAATAAGAGGTGAGTAACTATGAAAAGCAAATGTGCTAATAATGAAGAATGTGGTGACAACATGACATGAGGCTAATGAATATGATGAGACTAATCTCAAGTGAGCCTGAATAAATGTTACCAATACATACTCACTAAGAAAAGTGTAAGATAATAATGATACAAGTCTTTATAAATACGCTGATGATGGTGTTGAGCTTAACACACTTAATACTAATGATGAGATGAGATATCATATAATGAGCTATACTGACCTCATATTAGAAGTCAACTTCCAAGACATATGTGTTAAACATAATGGAACTTTATACTGAGCACCGATAGGCTATCTATGAGCGGTGATGTCTTCTTTTGGAAAGGGCGAAAGTTCACGTAACTCTAATGAGATGATATTGTACGGCTTGCCGGGTATGGGTCTCCATACATCTCCTAGTATTTGAACCTATACTACTAATATAGGGATCTGGTGGGGTTAAATTTCCCATGTATGCTAGCATGCTTATTGGGTCACTTTGGCCGGTGATTCCACCTCTTTTTGGTGTGGGGGAGACTCTAAATTTCATCATGCTCTCATGATCTATTAAGGTTAAAGTTAAAGTTCCCAATGAATGAATGAGGCCAGCAACAAATGAAGCACATAATGAAATGAATGATACCAAAGCTGTTAGAATAGGATAATCGAGAGGTGAGCTACACTCGGGTAATGACATTAGGTTATTCCTGATTATTGCTCAGCGAACTCGATGGAAGTCTTAAACTCAATCCTAGGTATAGGTTATGTTCACATTGGCGTATGAATGAAAAGAAATGAAGTATGTATAAATGAATGAAACAGACTCAGTGTTTGCTAATGAAGACTCCCTAGTTGAGGTCCCATATGTTGGGCCCTCATTTCGGAAAGTCTTAATGTTAAGTCCATGATTCCCAGATCTCATGGCATATGAATGAAGGATATGAAAAAAGCAAGATGCTACAACTTATGTTCTATGATATGTGCTATATGAAGATCTTATATGTTGTATACAATACGATATTTATAATTATGCATGTTAATCTCATGGCATGACCTTCCTAACCCAATTTGGGAAGTTCACTTACTTTCCTAATCTCAATTTGGCAAGTCTACTTACTTGACATCCAAAAATCATGTCGTTAGGAAAGAGCTGTTCTTTACTATTTATGTCCTTTGTGTGTGCTTGCATATACCAATACTTAGTACAAGTTTGTACTAACCTTATACATATATAATATTTTAGGTGCAAGCACTAATGGTCGATAGAGTTGCAGGATCGTTGATTCAGCTATCCGCACGTCAGCATTCGTCCGGAGTTTTGTAGGTTCTCATGCTTTCGAGTATGATACTGTTTTATATTCTAGCATAGTTTTAGAGTTGAGCTAGTGGAGCATGTTCGACTAGCTTTTCTATCCAGTTTTGATTCAGACTTTGTATTGAGCCATTTTGGCAATTATACAACTAACACTTAATGAATTATTTCTTTAAGTTGTTTATTTATTTAATATTAGATGGTTCATGATGAACAATTACAAAATGTTAAGAATGTTTAGAAAGCTTGTTTATTTTTCAAGAAATTTCAAATTTTACCCTAAAATTAAGCTATGTAAAGATAGTATGACGTAAGTAGGCTTGTTTGCGTCCTCTGAGTGGTCAATAACACCGGTCTTGTTTAGGGTCGAGATTACAGTTCTGACAGAGGTTGTATTAGAGTACTAGGTTAAATTTCGAGAATAATGAGTTCACATCAACCACATTAAGTAGTTTGTATTTCATAATAGTGAAGTGCATGACTATCCTGAATTAGAGACTACATGATGCATAGAAAATTTCCCTTCTTCTAATCTTATCGTGCTTTTCATAATGTCTGAGATCTTGGTGTTATGAGAGTGTCTAACATCAACCCCTGTGGTTTTTTAGTGAATGAACCCTATGAAGACTATTGGTCAGAGGAGGAGGAGGGCAGCTGCATGGGCAATCTAGTTCCACCCCAGGCCCTAGCTGAAGGAGTGGCCATGCGGGTTAACCCAGTTGGGTTGAATGATGCTGAGTGAGGGCATCTTTGCCCAGATGGCACAAGACATCACGATTCAGGCTCAAGCTATGGCTGCCTAAGTCAACCGGCAGGATATTCAGAAGAGAAACCAATGATTCGCAGCATGACTGACAAACTGCAAGATTTTACGAGGATGAACCCTCCCATATCCACAGGGGCTAAGACATCGGAGGATCCTCAAGAGTTTGTAGATGAGGTGCATAAGATCCTGGTGGCTATGAGGGCCACTGATATTGAGAAGGCTGATATATCTTCCTATCAGCTGAAGGATGTTGCACAGACTTGGTGCACGATGTGCCAAGATAGCAGTTTCTTAGGTGGAGTGCCTGTCACATGGGAGCTGTGTAAGATAGCATTTCTGGAGAGATTAATCCCAGAGAGATGTAGGAGGGAAACGTTTAGGAGTTCATCAACCTTAAGCAAGCTCTATGATATTCAGGGAATATTCCCAGAAGTTTGTTAAACTATAAAGGTATATTACTTTCCCCTAGTATTTAATAGCAAGAAAGAGGAGAATACTGAGCTCTGTTGAAATCATCCAAATATGCTACTTCCCTAGTTTCTAAAAGCAGGGATGAGATGAGCAGATTCCTCATAGGAACACATGGAGATATGGAGGAGGAGTGTCGATCTACGATGCTCCATGATGACATGGACCTTTCCAGGTTGATGGTACATGTCCAGCAGGTAAAGGAAAGCCGTAGAAAGAGAGGTATTCGTGATGTTAAGAGGCCTAAGCCTAGGCCTCAAGATCAGGCAGGTTCCAGTCATGGAGGCCACAAAAATATTTTTGGCATCCATGAGCAGCGTCCTAAGAAGAATTGTGTTAAGAGTGTCCGAGCTCACAGTGGAGAGTGCAGACAAGGCATAAATGCCTACTTTGGTTGTAGTAAGAGTGGACATATTGTCAGAGACTGTCCAAAGAACAGAGGTTAGGCCTAAGGTAATGCTCATCCTAGGCCTAACCCATTGGGTGAAGCAACAGATGAGCCTCCCAAGAGGAATAGATTCTATGCCCTGAAGGGAAGGGAGGAGCAGGAGAATTCCGCTTATGTAGTAACAAGTATGTTGTAGGTATGCTCAACTTCTTTTTATGATTTACTTCATCCAGGGTCTACGCTTTCCGTTGTAACTCCTCTGTTTTCCCTTACTTTTGAAATACTACCTGAAGTTCTGCATGATCCTATAGTGGTTAGTACGCCTTTAGGAGAAAGTGTAAGAATAGATAGGGTATACAAGGATTGCCCAATATGTGTAAGTGGTAAGACTATGCGTGCAAACTTGATTTAGTTGCCCATGCATGATTTTGATATTATTCTTGGCATGGACTGGCTTCACAGTTGTTATGCTTGCTTGGACTGCCGTAGTAGAGTGGTGAGGTTTTGCTTTGCTGATGAAGAATAGTTAGTCTAGGAGGGGTACAATTTGAGTCGTACTAATCCCTTGATTTCAAATCTTAAGGCTAATAAAATGATGTCCAAGGAGTTATTATATCATCTTGTGGGTGTTAATCATTTAGATCATGAAATTCCTTCCATGGACTAAGTGCCTGTAGTGAATGAGTTCCTAGATGTGTTTCTTGAAGATTTGCGTGGAGTCCCTCCCCTTCGAGAGATTGACTTTGGTATCGACTTAGAACCCGATACTAAACCAATCCCTATTCCTCATCATCGAATGGCTCCAACAGAACTCAAAGAGTTAAAGTAGGAGTTAAAAGATCTCACTGATCAGGGTTTCATTGAGCCGAGCATATCCCATTTGGGCACTCTAGTGTTATTTGTAAAGAAGAAAGATGGGACCCATTGAATGTGTATCGATTATTGGCATCGCAACAAAGTCACTGTAAAGAATGAGTATCCACTCCCTAGAATAGAAGGAGATATCTCAAAGACAAGCTTTCTTTCTCGCTATGGTCACTATGAGTTTCTAGTCATGTCATTTGGTCTCACGAATGCACCTGCGACATTTATGGATCTCATAAACAGGGTCTTCCGTTAATACCTTGACTCTTTCGTCATAGTATTCATTGATGACATTCTCATTTACTCTAAGACCAAGGAAGAGCATGAACGACATTTAAGATTAACCTTGCAGGTACTTAGACAACACCAATTGTATGCCAAATTCAGCAAGTGTGAATTTTGGCTGAGATTAGTGACCTTCCTGGGCCATGTTGTGTCCTATCAATATGTAGAGGTGGACCCCAAGAAGATTGAAGATGTTATGAACTGGCCAAGGCTCCTTACTCCCACTGACATCTGTACCTTTCTGGGAGGCTGGTTACTACTGCAGGTTTCTGGAGGGATTTTCATCCATTGCTGCCCCAATTACAGCTTTGAGGAACAAGAAAGCCAAGTTTGAATAGACGAACACTTGTTAGAAGAGTTTTAAGGATCTCAAGGACAGACTCACTTCAGCCTTAGTGCTTACTCTACCTAATTGTGGTGAGAATTACACAATTTATTGTCATTCATCTAGGGTTTGTTTGGGTTGTGTTCTTATGCAGGCTTGTAAGGTGATAGCCTATGCTTCCAGAAAGCTCAAGGTTCATGAAAAGAATTATCCCACTCATGACTTGGAGTTGGCAGCTACGGTGATTGCATTGAAATTGTGGAGGCATTATCTGTATAAAGTGCATGTGGATGTGTTCACGAATCATAAGAGTCTCTAGTACGTGTTCACACAGAGGGAGTTGAATCTACGTTAGCGCAGGTAGTTGGAGCTGTTGAAGGATTATGACATGAATGTGCAATACCATCCAGGTAAGGCTAATGTTGTGGCTGATGCTTTAAGCAGGATGAGCTTGGGGAGTACAACCCACATTGAGGACGAGAAGAAGGAGTTGGCAAAAGAGGTACATAGATTGGGGGTGTTTCAGTTCACCCTAGTTCTGAATCATCCCTTATAGTTGAAGTCAAGAAGGGTCAGGATTTTGATCCTGTGTTGATGGATCTGTAGGTCTCAGTGTTGTTAAAAATGAATGAGTCTTTCGCCTTGGGAGATGATGGCATACTTAGACACAGGGACAAATGTGTGTACCAAATGTGGATGATTTACGGACCAGGATTGTTGCAGAGGCCCATGGTTCTAGATATTCCATATATCCACGTTCCACCAACATGTATCATGATCTTAAGCAAATCTATTAGTGGGATGGTATGAGGAAGGAAATTGCAAGATATGTGGCTAACTGTCCTAATTGTCAGCAAGTCAAGGCAGAGCATCTTAAGCGTTTTGGTATGACTCAAATTATTGAGGTTCCGACATGGAAATGGGAAGCCATTAGTATGGATTTCGTGGTTGGTCTTCCAAAAACTAGGAGAAAACATGACTCCATATGGGTTATTGTGGACAGATTGACTAAGTCTGCTTACTTTATCCTTGTAAAAACTACCTACAGAGCCGAGGATTATGCGAGACTTTATATCGATGAGATTGTGAGATTGCATGGGATTCCCTTGTCTATTGCTTCAGATAGAGGAGCTCAGTTGACTTCTCATTTCAGGAGATCTTTCAAGAAGATCTTGGGTAAGCAGGTGAGGCTTAGCACTATGGTTGGTCGTGGTACCGGTACCGAGAGAATTGGATCGGTAATTACCTGAACTGGTAATGTGTGGACTGGTAACGTTCCGGAACCGGTACCGGACCGGACCGGGAAACCGGTAAAATTAGTAATGTTGCGTCCTGGTCTGGAAGAGAACTAGTAGTATACCGGACCGGTAACCAGCACGAACTGGTAATTTAAAAAAATTAATTGTTTTAATTGAATATAATTTTTATTATAATTATTAAGCAATTAAAATTTATATTTCAAACTTTAAAGTTATAAATTTAAATTTTCAAACTTTAAATTCAAACTTTTAAAGTTTGAAAATTTTATATTCAAATTTATGACTTTGAAATTTATGTTTCAAACTTTAAAGTTATAAAATTTAAATTTTCAAACTCTTAAATTTTGAAAATTTTAAATTCAAACTCTAAAGTTTAATTTAAAAACTTCAAAATTTTAAATTCAAATTTAATTTTCAAACTTAAATTCAAACTTTTAAAGTTTGAAAATTTTAAATTCAAATTTTAAAGTTATAAAATTTAAATTTCAAACTCTTAAAGTTTGAAATTTTTGAATTTAAACTTTAAAGTTATAAAATTTAAAATTGACTATATTAAAAATTAAATTTAATACAACAATAAAACAAATTAAAGCGAATAGCCTATATTTTTGTTAATATATATTTGATATTACAATTACATTTACAAAAATGTTAGTTTGAATTAAATCTCGAATTATCATACTTTACTAATAGTTGGTGCCACCATATAAATCCCTTCGTAAATCATTCAACATTTTTTTAGTAACATGTTCGGGAATAGGTTGAATAGAAAGATCTTCCATTGCTTCAATCCCGTTGTTACTATAATCCTGCATTACTTCATCAACGTCATCTTGAAATTTGGTCGGTAGTGGTTCACGACCTAAATTTGTTCTCTCGGCATTAATCCAATCTCGAAATAATACCAATATCTCCAAGCTTTCGGCTGCTAGTAAATGCCTATGTTCCCCAAGATGAAACCTTGCTGCACAAAAGACGCCTTCCGAAGCTACCGACGATGCTTGCATTGCTAATATATCTCGAACCATCGGTACTAGTTTTGGAAATCCTTTGGTGCGATCTCTCCACCATTTGAGAATATCTTCAGTAGGTTCTATAATTTGATTAATATATGCATCAAAATCATTTCTATTATTGTGAGAAAGGTCAAGATAATCCTCTAAATAATTATCAATATTATTTTCATCAAATCGAACCCTTGAGCTTTCAGGTTCATTTTCACTTGATAAATTTATATTAGCAGTATATAAATCATACAATTTTCTAGCTTCAATTTTTATGCTCTCTTTAACTTGTTGACAGCTAGGAATTTCTTCTAATTCATCATTAATATCTAAGTTAAAATATATTTTTATAACCATTCTTGATGAACCTAAATCTTTATACTTAGGGTGTAACTAACAGGCAGTTTAATAATTTGAGGAATAGGAATATAATATTTTTTAAATTTTATAATCATTTTTTCAATGGTTTGTTGAAATCATGGTTTATTTTTAAATTTATATAATTTAGAAGAAATCATACAAATATCAGGCAAAACAGTACAAATTGATGGACTACAAATTACAGAAATTGTTTTTGTAGTTAAGTAAGAAACTTTTAGGAAATCTATAAGTTCATTTATATCACGCCAATCATTATCATCTAGTCTATATGTCATATCGGAAGTATGAGCATTCCAAACCATTTGTAAGGGTATTCGATAACCATAAGCGACTACAAGCATTTCATATAAAGTATTCCATCTAGTAGCCACTGTTTTTGATATTTTTCTAGCTGGAAGATTATTTTCAAAACAGCGATTTTGAAAATCTTTACGCCGAGACTTAACTTGACATTTAAAGATAAAATGATATGCATTTTAAACTTTCGTACATCCGTTATCATACATATTTACACCATCTCTAACCATCAAATTATATATATGTGCACTACACCTAATATGATAATTATCACCATAGAAAGGACAAAGTGTAGTTTTTAAATATTGAACATCAGAATTATTACTTCAAGCATTATCTAAGGTTAAACTACTTATTTTATCACATATTCCATAAATTTGTAAAATATCTAAAATAGTTTCAGCAATATAACTACCGGTTTTTTGCATTTGACAACTTTTATAACCTAAAATTCTTTTTTGCATATACCAATTTTCATCAATCCAACGTGCAGCAAAAGTCAAATAATCGTTACCATTTACACTACGACTCATATCAGAAGTAATAACTATTTTACAAGTATTATAATAAAATAAACAACAAAGATATTGAAAATGTTGTGCATGATAATCAAATACAGCCTTTTTTATTGTATTTCTTGCAAAACCACTAAAATTTTGATTATATACAATTTAAATATAATGTATAAAACCGGGATTTTCAGCAAAACTAAATGGCAAACCCATAACACATATCATTTTAGCTAGTTCTTTGGAACGATCTATTTAGTCATTTCGAGCAACAGAATAATTTTTGATAAAAACTGACTGGCTCGACGGATCAGGCGACGGACCGTAATGGTCACGACGGACTGTGACGGACTCCGTCGTCCCGCACTTGTGTAATTATCCTACTGTTCTCCTCATTACCCTCGACGACAGGTAGAACGAACCGTCATAGGTACGACGGTCCGTCGAGTGTCTTCGTGCCAAAACACTTAAACTTTAAAATCTGGGTACGCGGATCAACTCTCTGAACTTCGCGACGGAATTGCAGCACGGACTGTCGTAGATACGACGGACCGTCACAAAACACTTCACTGAATTTGACTGTCTGAACTCTTTGACGACCCTGGAGGACAGACCATTGCAGGCACGACGGGCCCTCATGAGTGACGTAATCTTGACTGGGTCGGATTTTCTGTTAAAAGTTTTAAGGGGTGTTTTGGACTATTCATGCTTATAATTAGGAAATTAGTGGGGTAAGTTTAATAATTTAATTACTTGGGGGTTAAAGGAGATAACCTTGAAATAAATAATGGGGTATTTTTATTATAATGAATTATATGGTAATTAGGGTAAAACAAAGACAATCTAAAAGAAGAGAAAATTTAAAAAGAAAAGAAGAGAGAAAGAGTGAAAGAGAGAAGAACGAAGAGACAACAAGGGCATTGGGGAAGTAGATTGCTTGATTACGATTCTTTGGTGGAGGTAGGTTATGGTTTATGCTATTTCATAGTAAACTCTAAATAGCGATTGATATGTATTGGGTGGTATTGTAAAGTCTTCTACATGCTTAATTGTGTTGTTGCATGTTGTGATTATGTAAATGGTGATGGATTATAATGATGATACTGTGGAATCTTAAAAACTTTAAATCCACTCTATTAGTGATGATGCCTTGATATAAAAGAAGGCTTGATGAACTAAAAGAATGAGGTTAGGGGATCGTGTGTCCACGAACCGACACGTAGTATTAGGGATCGGGTGTCCACGACCGACACGTAGTATTAGGGGATCGGAGTGTCACGTTCCGACACAAAGGAATAAGAGAATGAATATTGAATTATGGTAATATACTCAAACTTAAAGAACCTATTTTCCAAATGAGTATTGTGTGGAGGCTTGAGTAGTCATAGGTGTGCTTGATGTTTTGGCGATGGTTATTATACTTGTTCTTGTCACCTGTTGAGTATTGTAGTTGATTTTATGTTATTATTCGATATATATTGCTTTCTATTTTGAGTTGGCCGATCATACCTACTCAGTACGTGTTCCTCGTACTGACCCCTACTTGTATTTTTCTCTTTGTTATTTGTGGAGTGCAGCAAACGTGTCATCGACTTCGACTCGCCCTCAACTCTATCCAGTCTTCAGCACGTCAGATTTCAGGGTGAGCTATTGTTCCTAGCTCGGACTGTATTCTCTCTTTCACGTCTTGATGTCTTGAAGTTCGACCATGGACCTTTCCTTTTACTTATTTTAGTTTCTTAAATACTCTTAGATTAGAAAATTGGGGATAGATGTTCTTGGTGTGATGACTTCCAGATTTTGGGGATAATAGTTGAGAAATTTTAGAAGATTATTATTGATTATATTAATAAGATTTTGAGTCTTCAGCATTATATTTTGTTCATTATGGTTGAAATATTAGTAAATGATTGGGGTTCAGATTGGTTGGTTCGCTCACAGAGGAGGATAAATGTGGGTGCCACTCGCGGCTCGTTTTGGGTCGTGAGAAACTTGGTATCAGAGCGTTAGGCTCGTTGGTCTCATCACACAAGAACGAGTCTAGAGAGTCTTAAGGAACGGTAGGGGGACGCCTTTACTTTTCTTTGAGAGGCTATAGGACTTTACGAAAATTTCGTTCTTTATTTCTTTCGTGCTATTACTTGGATCTAATTTGTATCTAGGTGATACAAATTGGTATCTGACATCCTCAATCTATTTCGCAGATGGTTAGAACTAGAGCAACAACTGTGCCAACACCAACACCGATAACACAGGATGCGTCTGAGCCAGCCACTGAGGCTGTAACTCGAAAAGGAGCAGTGGCAAGAGGCCGTGGTAGAGGTCGCGGGAGGACGTCCTCTAGAGGTAGGGGACAAACACCTGGTCCAGCTTGTACTAGGGCGGTGACTCCTCTACCGACTGATCAGGTAGTAAGAGAGGGTGAGGAAATGGAAAATGATCAAGTGCAAGATGAGGAATTACCACCCCAACCTACCCCAGAGATGATTAACCAGGTTCTTGCTTATCTTAGCGGATTATTTGATCAGGGCCATACACCTCCAGTATTTTCTGCACCATCACCTCAGGTTCCGGGAGTACAACATGCAGCTAATATGGCTCCCCGAATGGATGCCTCATTGGAAATAGGTACGTTTCCTCCATTGACTACAGGTCCTATAATGACGAGTGATTAGCATAAACTTTTCACTAAATTCTTGAAGTTGAAACCTACAGTCTTCAAGGGTGTTGAATGTGAGGATGCCTATGATTTCCTGGTTGATTGTCATGACCTGCTACATAAGATGCGCATAGTAGAACGATTTGGCGTTGAGTTTGTGACCTATCACTTTCAGGGGAACGCCAAAATGTGGTGGAGGTCATATGTTGAGTGTCGACCAGCACAGGCACCACCTATGACTTGGGCATCATTCTCTAGCTTATTTATGGATAAGTATATACCCCGAACATTGAGGGATAGGAGGAGAGATGAGTTCCTGAGCCTGGAGCAAGGCAGGATGTCGGTTACTGCTTATGAGGCTAAGTTTCGTGCACTATCCAGGTATGCCACCCAGCTTTGCTTCAGTCCACAAGAGCGGATTCTCCGTTTCGTGAAGGGATTGAGGTCTGACTTGCAGATTCCAACCTTACAGGTAGATGCTGCAGCAAAATCCTTTCAAGAAGTGGTTGATTTTGTGATAGAGGTCGAGGGGGTGAAGCTAGATGATTTCACCATGGCCTCGACATATAAGAAATTTCGTAAGGGAGGTGTGTTTAGTGGTTCTTACTCCAGAGGGCAGAGTTCAGGAGGTTACTCAGCCTGACCTATTAAGTCTTCACTGCAGGCTGTAGCTGGGGGTCCATTGCTGACCAGCCAACATTCCTCTGAGTTTGGAGGTTATCCCTAGAGTTCTTCGTTCTCACAGAGACCTATGCTTGACCCCAGAGAGTGTTATGGATGTGGGGAGACTGAACATATTAGGAGATATTGTAAAAAACAGAGTTATAGACCCCCAATAGTTAGAGGTAGAGGTGGTCATGGAAGAGGTCGCCATTCTGGAGGACGTGGTGGCCAAGGTAATGGTGGTCACCAAATCAACCGGGGTGGCGGGAAAACTGGAGCTACTGCACCGCAACATGGTAGGGGCAACGGAAAGACACGTGATAGGGACCATTGTTATGCTTTCCCTGGGAGGTCTCAAGCAGAGACATATGATGCTGTTATCACAGGTAATCTTTTGGTTTGTGATTGCATTGGTTCTGTATTATTTGATCCTAGATCCACATTTTCATATGTATCTTCCTCATTTGCTACTGGTCTTAATTTACATTGCGAATTGCTTGACATGCCCATTCGTGTCTCTACTAATGTGGGTGAGTCTGTGATAGTTGAGAAGGTGTATAGTTCTTGTCTTGTGACTTTTTTGGGGGAAAATACTCATGTAGACTTGATTATTCTAGAGATGGTTGATTTCGATGTAATTCAGGGTATGACTTGGCTTTCTCCAAATTTTGCAATCTCAGATTGTAATGCAAAAACTATGACATTGGCCAAGCCTTGGATAGATCCGCTAGTGTTGGAGGGTGACTACACTTCCACCCCAGTTCGTATCATCTCCTTTCTCCGTGCTAAGAGAATGGTTAGTAAGGGTTGTTTAGCTTTTATGGCACATCTCAGGGATGAACTTCCCAAGTACCTTCGATTGAGTCTGTCTCGATAGTTCGTGAGTTTCTGGATGTGTTTCCTGCAGACCTTCCTGGGATGCCACCGGATAGGGATATTGATTTTTGTATTGATTTGGAGCCGGGTACTCGCCCCATTTCCATACCCCCTTATAGAATGGCTCCAGCACAGTTAAGGGAGTTAAGGCCCAACTTCAAGAGTTGTTAGGTAAAGGTTTTATTAGACCAAGTGCATCTCCTTAGGGTGCTCCTGTTTTATTTGTAAAGAAGAAGAATGGAAGTTTCGGATGTGCATAGACTATATGCTACTGAATGAGGTAACTGTTAAGAACAAGTATACTCTTCCTCGCATTGATGATTTTTTTGATCAGTTACAAGGTGCTTGTACCTTCTCAAAAATCGATTTGAGATCTAGTTATTATCAATTGAAAATACGGGCAACGGATGTGCCAAAAACTGCTTTTCGGACCTGTAACGACCTGTTTAGTCGTTTTGAGCAACAGAGTTCATTTCGGGGAAAAACTGGCTGGAACGACGAGTGTCACGACGGACCGTCGTGGTTACGACGGCCCGTCGAGGAGGTGTCGTTCCAGGACACTTAGAATTCTTCAAATTGGATATTAAATGACTCTCTGTAAATTGTGACGGACCTGCAGGACGTGCCGTCACATCCACGACGAACCGTCGTGAGTTTCCGTTGCAAAACACTTCAACTTTTGAGAATTTGGTACAAGAAACGAGTTTCTGACCGTCATGACGGAGGGCGGAAGGACGTCACACAGTGGTGACGGGCCGTCACAGACCACCTGGAATTTGGGAGGTTGCGACGGCCACTGTGACGGACCGTCGCAGTCACGACGTCCCGTCACAGGCCACGCAAATCCCAGGCAGTGTAGGATTTCTCCACACGTTTTAAGGGTCGTTTTGGACTATTCTTTCCTTAATTATAAAGATTGAGGGTTTATATTAATAACTCAAATCCTTGAGGGTAAAGAGGTAACTTTGGTTAATTAGTGGTTTTATTGTCCTCTTTTGCACTTAATTATATGATTAATTAGGGTAAATAAGGAGGGTTTGAATAAAACAAAACAAAAGAAAGAACAGAAAGAGAGAGAGAACGAACGAGTAGAGAGAGAGAACGAAGAGGATAGCAAGGGATTTTTGAGAAGATAGCTTGTTGATTCAATTCTTCGGTTGAGGTAGGTTTGGTTTATGTTACGATATTCGTAGTAAAACTCTTGATAGGGATAATATGTGTTGATGATATTGTAAACCTGTCTATATGCTTAATTGTATGCTTGCATGAATATGATAATGTGATTTTGATAAAACAAGCATGATGAAAACCCTTGAATCCCAAATCTTGAAAGAAACTTTAATCTATGATATTAATGATGATGCCTTGGTATAAAAGGGCTTGACGATTAAAGTAATGGGATTGATGATGCCTTGGTATAGAGAAGGCTTGATGAACGGATAGAATGAATTTAGTGGATCGGAGTGTCACGTTCCGACACATAGTATTAGTGGATCGGAGTGTCACGTTCCGACACATAGTATTAGTGGGACGGGTGTCACGAACCGACACGTAGATATAGGGGAGGAGTGTCACATACCGACACATATAGGGGATCGGAGTGTCACGTTCCGATACATATAGGGGATCGGCGTGTCACGTTCCGACACATATAGGGGATCGGAGTGTCACGTTCCGACACATATAGGGGATCGGAGTGTCACGTCCGACACATAGTGGTAGGGGATCGGAGTGTCACGTACCGACACAAGAGGAAGAAAGATAATGAATCTCGAAAGATGATAATATACTCACATATGAACTTAATTCCCAAATGAGTATGGCATTGAGGCTTGAGCCCTCATGGATGAACTTGATGGTATTTATTGACGATTATAATACTTGTTGTTGCTACATGTTGAGTTTATAGTTGATTTATAAATATTCTTGATATATATTATCTTCTATTTTGAGTTGGACCGATGATATCTACTCAGTACGTGGGTTGTACTGACCCCCTACTTTTATGTTTCCCTTTGTTATTTGTGTTATGCAGCAAACGTTCCGTCAACTTCAACACAACAGTAATTCGGGCCAGATTTCGTCATACCGGATCTCAGGGTGAGCTAACGCTTCTAGCTTGGACGATCTTCTTCTATAAGTCTTGATGCCTTGACATCCGGCATGGACTAGTTTCTTATGTATTTTTAGCTTCTTAGACATCTTAGATAGTTTAGATTAGTAATTTGATCATAGATGTTCTTGTGATGATGACTTCCAGATTTTGGAATATTAATAATAGTTGAGTTGTTTATTTATGAGTTTAAGTCTTCCGAATTATTTTCTGTTGATATTATATTGAAATGTTAAGGTTTAGATGGGTTGGTTCGCTCACATAGGAGGGTAAATGTGGGTGCCAGTCGCGTCCCCGAATTGGGTCGTGACAGGACCAGGTATGGGCATTATGAGTTCTTAGTAATGTCTTTTAGGCTTACGAATGCCCCTGCTGCTTTCATGAGCTTGATGAACGGAATTTTTAAGACATATCTGGATTCTTTGTATTCATATTCATTGATGATATACTGATATACTCAAAGAGCAGGAAAGAACATGAGGAGAATTTGAGAATTGTATTGGAAGTGTTGAGGGAGAAAAGGTTGTATGCCAAATTCTCCAAGTGTGAGTTTCGGCTAGATTCAGTGTCCTTCTTGTGGCACGGGGTTTCTGAGGATGGGGTGATGGTGGATCCTTCTAAGATCAAAGCAGTGAATAGTTGGGTAAGACCTACTAATGTTACAGAGGTAAGGAGCATTGTTAGTTTAACTAGCTACTACCGTCGATTTGTCAAGGGATTTTCTCCTGTTGCCTCCCAACTGACAAATTTGACTAAGCAGAATGTTCCATTTGTATGGTCGAATGAATGTTAAGAAAGCTTCCAGAACCTCAAGACCTTGTTGACTACCGCACCAATTCTTACCTTGCCAGTGGAAGGCAAGAATTTCATTGTTTATTGTGATGCATCTTATTCTGGGCTGGGTGCAGTGCTAATGCAAGAGAGAAATGTGATTGCTTATGCTTCAAGGCAATTTAATGTGCATGAACGTAACTATCCGACCCATGATTTGGAGTTGGCTGCAGTCGTGTTTGCATTAAAGCAATGGAGACATTATCTATATGGGGTTAAGTGTGAAGTCTATACAAATCATCGTAGTTTACAGTATGTCTTTACTCAGAAAGATTTAAATTTTAGACAGAGGAGATGGATGGAACTATTGAAGGACTATGATGTTACTATATTGTATCAACCAGGAAAAGCTAATGTGGTGGCAGATGCTTTGAGTAGAAAAACCTGGAGCATGGGAAGTCTATCCCACTTACAGGTTTCTAGACGCCCATTGGCTAGAGAGGTTCAGACTCTGGCTAATGACTTTATGAGGTTGGAAGTAATAGAGAAAGGAGGATTTTCGGCCTGTGTGGAGGCAATATCTTCTTTTCTTGACAAGATTAAGGGAAAGCAGTTTACTGATGAGAAGCTGAGCCGAATTCGAGATATAGTATTGCGAGGAGAGGCTAAAAAGGCAATAATTGATGAGGAAGGCTTTTTGAGAATTAATGGAAGAGTATGTGTGCCCCGTGTTGATGATTTGATCCACACTATTCCTACAGAGGCTCATAGTTCAGGATATTCTATACATCTTGGTTGCACCAAGATGTATCGTGACCTAAAGCGACATTTTTGGTGGAGTAGAATGAAGCGTGACATTGTTGATTTTGTCACCCAATGCCCGAATTGTCAGCAGGTAAAGTATGAACACCAGAGGCCCGGAGGAACACTTCAGAGGATGCCCATTCCTGAATGGAAGTGGGAAAGAATTGTAATGGATTTCGTGGTTGGTCTTCCAAAGACATTGGGTAAGTTTGATTCTATATGGGTAATTGTTGACAGATTAACTAAGTATACTCACTTCATTCCGGTCAAGGTGACTTACAATGCACAGAAGTTATCCAAACTCTATATCTCAGAAATTGTTTGATTGCATGGAGTTCCACTTTCCATCATATAAGATAGGGGTACGTAATTTATTTCTATGTTTTTGAGAACATTGCATGCTGAATTAGGTACTAGGTTTGATCTTAGTACTGCATTTCACCCTTAGACAGATGGACAGTCTGAGCGAACGATTCAGGTTTTGGAGGATATGCTTCATGCATGTGTGATAGAATTTGGTGGTCATTGGGATAACTTCTTACCCTGAGCAGAATTCTCATACAATAATAGCTATCACTCAAGTATAGATATGGCCCCATTTGAGATATTGTATGGGAGGAGATGTAGGTCTCCCATTGGTTGGTTTGATGCATTTGAGGTAAGACCATGGGTTACCGATCTCTTGAAGGAATCATTAGAGAAAGTGAAATTCATTCAAGAAAAGCTTTTAGCGGCCAAAAGTAGGCAAAAGGAATATGCATATCGAAAGGTTCGAGACTTGGATTTCATGGAGGGTGAACAAGTCTTGCTGAAGGTTTCACCCATGAAAGGGTTGATGCGGTTAGGTAAGCGAGGTAAGCTTAGTCCGAGGTATATTGGTCCATTTGAAGTTCTAAAGCGCGTGGGGAAGGTGGCTTATGAATTGCCATTACCTCTAGGACTCTCAGGAGTGCACCCGGTATTTCATGTGTCTATGCTGAAAAGATACCATGGGGATGGAAACTACATTATTCGTAGGGATTCAGTTCTTCTTGATGAGAATTTGTCTTATGAGGAGGAGCCTGTTGCTATTCTAGATAGAGAAATCCGCAAGTTGAGATCAAGGGAGATTGCATCCATCAAAGTTCAACGGAAGAATCGGCCAATTGAAGAGTCCACTTGGGAGAAGGAGGCTGATATGCAATTAAAGATTCAGGTACTTCATATCGCTCTTGTTTTCCTTCTTGTGAGCGTTCGAGGACGAATGATGGGTAAATTTGTATATATTGTAACGACCTGGTTAGTCGTTTCGAGCAGTAGAATTATTTTTGATAAAAACTAACTCGGTCGACGGATCACGCGATGGACCGTCATGGTGACGACGGACCGTGACGGACTCCGTCGTCCCACACTTGTGTAATTCTCCTACTGCTCTACTAATTACCCTAGATGACAGGTAGGACGAACCGTCATAGGCACGACAGTCCGTCGAGTGTCTTCGTGCCAAAACACTTACACTTTAAAATCTGGGTACGCGGATCAACTCTCTGAACTTCGCGACAGAATTGCAGCACGGACCGTCGTAGATACGACGGACCCTCACAAAACCCTTCACTGAATTTGAATCTCTGAACTCTGTGACGACCCTGCAGGACGGACCGTCGCAGGCACGATGGGCCGTCACGAGTAACGTAACCTTGACCGGGTCGGATTTTCTGTTAAAAGTTTTTAAGGGGCGTTTTGGACTATTCATGCTCATAATTAGGAAATTAGTGGGGTAAGTTTAATAATTTAATTTCTTAGGGGTTAAAGGAGATAACCATGAAATAAATAATGGGGTATTTTTATCATAGTGAATTATATGGTAATTAGGGTAAATCAAAGAGAATCTGAAAGAAGACAAAATTTAAAAAGAAAAGAAGAGAAAACGAGTGAGAGAGAGAAGAACGAAGAGACAACAAGGGCATTGGGGAAGTAGATTGCTTGATCACGATTCTTCGGTGGAGGTAGGTTATGGTTTATGCTATTTCATAGTAAACTCTAAATAGCGATTGATATGTATTGGGTGGTATTGTAAAGTCTTCTATATGCTTAGTTGTGTTGTTGCATGTTGTGATTATGAAAAATGGTGATGGATTATAAAGATGATACTGTGGAATCTTAAAAACCTTAATCCACTCTATTAATGATGATGCCTTGACATAAAAGAAGGCTTGATGAACTAAAAGAATGAGGTTAGGGGATCGGGTGTCACGAACCGACATGTAGTATTAGGGGATCGGGTGTCACGAACAGACATGTAGTATTAGGGGATCGGGAATCACGAACCGACACATAGTATTAGGGGATAGGGAATCACGAACCGACATATAGTATTAGGGGATCAGAGTGTCTCGTTTTGACACAAGAGGAATAAAGAGAATGAATATTGAATTATGGTAATATACTCAAACTTAAAGAACCTATTTCCCAAATGAGTATGGTGTGGAGGCTTGAGTCCTCATAGGTATGCTTGGTGTTGTGGCCAATGGTTCTTGTACTTGTTGTTGTCACCTGTTGAGTATTGTAGTTGATTTTATGTTATTATTCGATATATATTGCTTTCTATTTTGAGTTGGCTGATGATACCTACTCAGTACGTGTTCCTTGTACTGACCCCTACTTGTATTTTTCTCTTTGTTATTATTGGAGTGCAGCAAACGTGCCATCGACTTCGACTCGCCCTCAACTCTAGCCAATCTTCAGCACGTCAGATTTTAGGGGGTGAGCTATTGTTCCTAGCTCGGACTGGATTCTCTCTTTCACGTTGATGTCTTGAAGTTAGTATGACATGGACCATTCCTTTTACT
>JAKWIY010001340.1:0-21548 GCA_027704805.1 Solanum corneliomulleri | reverse complement strand
TAACACACCCAATAACAGTCCTATAGTCCAGAAAGAATCTATTTACTACTATTTTACTATTAACCCATGATTTAATTATTCAATTTTAAATTCCAGAAAGAATTTATTTTACTAATTGCCCCATAATTTAATATTCAATTTTTAAAAATAAAAAAAATGCGAATATATCATCAAATTTTAGAAAAAAAATTATGTACGCGATCTGCTAACAATTTGGTTTATTTATATAAAAAAAAATTGAAAAAAGTTTATTCATTTCATTATTTGTTAATTTAAAATAGTTTTGATTTTATAAGTTTATTTGTTTATGTAGTCAACTATCATTTAACCACACCATTAATTAAATTAATTTTTAAAGGAGAAATACTCAAATATATCATCGAAAAGACTTATTATGTCATGCATTAAAACTTTGACACATTTTTATCACTACCTCATATTAGATTTTTGTTCAAGTCGCCAGCTATGATTTGGTTAGTCATTAATTAAATTGTCTTAAAAACTCGGTCAAGTTTGTATTAAAAATACTCGAGAACTTTCACATATAACTACTCAAAAATAATTAATTACTCTCCATAGCTATAGTTTGATAATTGTAATTTGTACCTACATGTTATATGGAGGCGAGTGGCGAGTGGGATTGAGAGAGAGAGGAGAGAGGCGAGAGAGGGGGAAAAGAGTGAGAGAAGGTGAATTGTATATGTATATTGGTTAGACAATTGTATATCATACATATGTATTTGTATATATGGCAAGAGAGATTGGGAGATGGAGGAGAGAGGCGAGCGAGACTGGGAGAGAGAGGAGAGAGGCAAGCGAGACTGGGAGAGAGAGGAGAGAGGTGTGCGAGATTGAGAGAGGCGAGCGAGAGAGGGCATAGAGTGGGAGAAAGGTGAATCGTATATGTACGTAATTGTATATTATACATATACATTTGTATAAATGGCAAGCGAGATTGGAAGAGAGAGGAGAGAAGCTAGAGAGATTGAGAGAGGGATGAGAGAGGCGATCGAGAGAGGGCAGAAAGTGGGAGAGAAATGAATTGTATAGGTATATAGGTTAAAAAGTTGTATACTATTCATATTTATTTGTATATCTTGGTGAATTATACATATACAAACATGACTAATTATACAAACTCGAAGTGAGTCTATGTAATTAATGTATAATGTAAGTGGTAATTATAACAAACTATTGTTATGATGAGTAATTAAATAGTATAATTTTGTTTAGCCGCGTAATTTTCCAATTTATAAACTCACTGAAATAAGATTTTATAGAATAGAGTATTTTCAGTTGACAAATAATGACATGAATGAGCAATTTGTCAAACAAGAATGACATAAATGAGCTAAACTTTTAACGAATGACAGAAAATGAGTTGTTTTCAAAGTTCAATATATATATATATATATATATATATATATCTATATAATAATAATATATATAATATATATATATATATATTATATATATATATATTTATTATTTCTAATAACATGAATAATTTTGAGAATTGGTATCTGATTATAAAATCCACATTCTTATTATTTTTTTTAGCAGAATTAACTATATGTTAAACCATAATATTGTTTTTTAAAAAATATGTTAAATCTTTTCTAACGTTTAAAAAAAGGGAAAAAGTCTTACGTATGTCATCAAAAATTAAAAAAGAGAATAATCATATTATCAGTTAAAAATTTTGTTCATTATACTAGGGAAAATACATCAAATCCCCCTGAACTTAGCAACAAAACTCACTTTAGTACTTTAACTACACGAGTATTTAAATATCCCCCTTTATAATTCTGAATTAATTAAATACCACCCTAAGAGATGACATGGCAAAGTAAGTGTAGTCACTCTACTCAAAGCGTGTGAAATAATTAAAAAAAAAAACTGAAAGGTAAAATCATACACATGACATTTTTTTATTAGCTAATATCTAACTAATATTTTAAATATTTTTTACAAGTTAAAGTAAAAGAATGTGAATTTCTTTTTATAAGTAAATGAAATTTGTGGGTTCAATTATTTTTAAAAATATTTAATTTTTTTGTTCTCTTTTTATTTTGTTGTCTTCCCCAAATGTCTTCTTCTCCATTGAAACACTCCTTATACATTTCTTCTTTCATATTAAATTTCCTTCATCTTTATCATTCACCTCACACGTTCTTCATCAATCACAAAAATTCAACACCCAATTCATATTATTGAATGCAAACTTTCTTGAATTTTAAGTAAACCATTTTGAATTCTATAGTTGTGATGTAAAAAAATGTGGGTCTATCAACTTTTGTTAAATCCAGCCGACTGGATTGTGATCAAATCACCATTAATGGTGCAAGCTTGAGAGAAGAAGAGGAACCTCTGCCTCTAATCTTTTCATATATGGAAAAGTGAGTGTATGATGTATACAGCTACTATTTATACAAAGAAGCTAACAACTATTCTAACTACAATAAACAACCCTTTCTAACAACTTGTAACCAACTTGTAACAAACTTGAATCAATACATACAAGTTACAATTAAATACCCAACTAACTCTAACGACTTCTGGATTGCAGCTTGGCTTCAATACCCCCCCTCAAGTTGGAGGTGAGGCAATCGCTGCCAACTTGGACAGAACATTGGAATGCTTGACTCCAGTGAGGGCCTTAGTGAGGATGTCAGCCAGCTGATGATCAGTGCCAACATGATGCAAAGTAATCAGTCCCTCTTTGAGTTTCGTTCGGACAAAATGGCAGTCTATTTCGATGTGTTTAGTACGCTCATGAAAAAACAGGATTACGGGCAATGTGAAGGGCAGATTGACTATCACAATATACATGAAATGGACCTGCAGATAGAACAGTCAGCTCATCAAATAGCCTTGCCAACCATACCAATTCACCAACTACTTTCCTGAGTGATCTGTACTCAGCCTCAGCTGAAGATAAAGAGATAGTCTCCTGTTTCTTAGACTTCCAGCTTATGGGACTATTCCCAAGTAAAAAAACATAACCAGTGACAGATTTTCTTGAGTCGGGGCAGGAAGCCCAATCAGAATCACAAAAGGACCTGACTGTGTAGTCATCAGAGTTGGACATGAAGATGCCCAGTGTGGGATCTTGTTTCAGATATCTCAACATATGAAAGGCTGCCTGTAAATGTGGTTGTCTAGGTGCGTGCATAATTGACTCAAGTGTTGTACTCCATAGGCAATATCAAGTCTGGTGTTCGTGAGAAAGTTGAGCTTACCAACAAGTTTCCGATAGTATGCGGGATCTGACAGCAATGGCCCTTCCTCTGCTCTGAGTTTGACTAAGGGATCCAAAGGAGAATTGAATGGAGAGAGCTGACTGCAATTGTATTCTTTAAGCAAGTCAAGAGCAAACTTCCTCTGAGAGATGAGGATCCCATCTTGTTTATACAGAACCTCTAGGCCAAGGAAGTAGTGTAACTTCCCCAAATCTTTTATCTTGAAGGTGTCATGTAGAAAAGACTTCAACTTGTTAATCTCAACTAGATCAGTACCAGTAATCAACACATCATCCACGTAAACAGCTACAAATATAATGGAGGAATCTCAACTAGATCAGTACCAGTAATCAACACATCATCCACGTAAACAGCTACAAATATAATGGAGGAACCTGACCTTTTGTGAAATAATGAATAATCATTCATGGAAGAAGTGTAACCTCTAGAATAAGAGCATCAGTTAAACGGGCATACCACTTCTACTTGCCTGTTTAAGGCCATACAAGGACCTGTTGAGCTTACAGACAAGATTAGTGGAAGATCCAGTATCTAAGCCTTGTGGTTATATCCATGTAGACCTCCTCATGTAGTTCCCCATGAAGAAAAGCATTATTAACATCTAGCTGAAAAATGTCCCAATGTATTTTGGCTGCAACAGCAAGTAAAGCCCTTACTGTAGTCATTTTAACAACTGGAGAAAATGTCTCAGTATAGTCCACCCCTGCATGCTGTGTATACCCTTTCACTACCAGGCGAGCCTTCAACCTCTCTATGCTGCCATCAGCTCTTCGCTTGATCTTATACACCCATTTGCACCCAATGGGTTTCTTACCAGCTGCAGGGGAAACCATGTCCCATGTATGATTCTCATGCAATGCACTGAACTCCTGTGTCATAGCTGTTTGCCAGGCAGGGTTCATAGCTGCTTCTTCATAAGACGATGGCTCACAATCATGAGAGATGTTCATTACAAAAGATTGACTGACAGGCATTAAATCCTCAGGAGCAATATGGTTGTAGTGTGCAAAAGAGGTAGAGAGGGAAAGGAGGGTGGATTTGGGCACAGCATGTATGTAGTCTTGCAAGTAAGGAGGAGGCCTTGTGAGGTCTAGTAGATTTTCTGAGAACAGGTTCTTCTGTTGGATGGATTGGAGAATTGAGGGAGCTATGAGAAGGAGGAGAGGATGTTGAAGTATCAGGTAATACACAAGAGTCAGGGAAAGTGGTGTTCCTGTGATCACCTTGATCAGTATTGTGTTGATCAGGATATAATGCAGAAAAGAAGGGATGCTAGAGTAATAAAAGGGAGATGTTGGGAAGTTGACAGTGTCTTTTGTTAGTGAAAAGGGGAAAATGGTCTCATGAAACACCACATCCCTAGAAACATGAATCTTTCTGGTATCTAGACTGAGTACCTTGTATCCCTTTGTGGTAGGAGGATAACCTAAGAAGACATGAGGTGTGGTCTTGGGGTCAAATTTGGTTCTTTGGATCTTTGGTGTGGTAGGGTAGCACAGGCATCCAAAACTCTTCATGTGAGAATAGGATGGTTTTTGTTTGTGTAGCAGCTCAAAAGGGCATTTGTTTTGTAGTATCTGTGAGGGTAATCTGTTAATAATATATGTGGCTGTCAAGACACAATCACCCCAGTATTTTATTGGCAACTTGGACTGAAACAAAAGGGCTCTTGCTGTCTCAAGTAAGTATTTGTGCTTCCTTTCCACCACACCATTTTGTTGTGGTGTGTGTGGACAGGTTTTCTGATGGATGATACCTTTGGACTGAAAGAAGGTGGTGGCTTCATTGTTGGAGAATTCCAGACCATTGTCTGATCTGATGGTTTTTATGGTGGTGTGGAACTGGTTCTCAACCATAGATAAAAAAGTTTTAACCACATGTAGGGCATTACTTTTGCTGCTTAACAAGTATGTCCATGTAGCCCTGCTATGATCATCGACTAGAGTAATGAAGTAGCTAAAGTTGTCATGTGTTTTGACATGGTATGGACCCCATAGGTCTATGTGAAGTAAGTCAAAGAGGTTGTTGGAAACAGTTGATTTAATGGGAAAAGGTAGTCGAGATTGTCTTGCCATAGGACATATTGGACAAAAAAAGGGTTGTTTTGGGGAGAACTGTATGGGTATGGAGGTTACCTTCTTCATCTTCTTAAAGGGAACATGCCCTAGTCTATAATGCCATAATAGATCATTAGCATTAGCAGGAGATAACTGGGATTGAACAGCAGAATTAACAGTAGTAATATCAGTAGACAAAGAAGAAACATGAGTAATTGAATTCCTTACATCAGTATTATTAGGAAAGTCAACTGAATCAGTTACAGTAGAAGAAGGGGAGCAGGAATGGGAATGGCACTGACAATATACTTTGGTTACATTGGAGATATGAGATGAAAAACAAGAATTAGAGTTTCTCTTGTGTAGACAATGTGTGCAGAGGAAGTATAGACCATCATGAACTCTATCAATTTCCAGAGGCCTCCTCAGTGAAGGGGCCTGCAGTAGACAGAAAGAATCAGTGAATGATGTAATGCATCTAAGATGATTTGTTAGGGAACTGATGGAAATCAGATTATACTTGAAAGTGGGAATGAAAGGACATTGGACAAGGTGATCCCAGGAGTAAGTGTCACTTCTCCAACCTGTGTTACCTTAACTTTATATCCATTTGGCAAATTAACAAGCATGGGATATGGTATTGTGGTGAGTTTAGTAAGGTGATTTCTGTCAAAGGTAATATGGTGTGTTGCTCCTGAGTCTAAAATCCACAAATCAGTTTTATCTTTGAAACATCCACATGAGAGTTTGTCAAAGTTAATAGAAGAGTTGCAAGCAATTATACCTGCAAAGTTGACAGCTCCACTGGTAGATGGTGATTCAGTGAATGCTTCTTGCATGTGTCTCCTCCTGGAAGTGTTGCAACATACTAACCAAGTGTTGGTATTGTTCTGTGGACAAGGTCTCAACGGTCCATTCTGGATATTGAGGTCACTGTTCTCCTTTGAGTGAAATGAAGAAGAGTCAGGTTGTTCTCCATGGACATTTGCTGCAGCCCCCTTTCCTCTATAACCTCTGTGGGTTGAACTGTTTGAACTGTGGTTGGATTGGTTGGATGAATTTCCTGGAGGAGTTTTGTTGGGATAACCATGGAGCTTATAACACTTATCCTTGATATGTCCCAATCTCTTACAGTAATCACAAAAAGGTCGCGATCGCCACCATTCTGTGTGTAGTTGGTTTGGAAACTTCTGGTAGCTGCAGTACCCCCATCATTTGAAGAGCCACCATTAGTTCGTGATTGTCCACCGGAGTTGCTAGCATACAGAGAAGAGGACTCTGCAAAAGGTTGACTATTAGGCTTAAATTCTCTTTGCTTCTCTTCCTGAATAAGGAGAGCAAAGGCTTGACCCATGGAAGGGAGTGGATTCATCATGAGTATGCTCCCTCGAATGATTGTGTAGATCTCATTGAGACCCATAAGGAACTGAATTAGTCTCCTGTCCTGCTCAGCCTTGTGCATAGTGGCCTTGGCTCCACAATTGCAAAGACAACTACACTGACTTTGGCACTCAAGGTACTGAGTTCTTCCAAAGCTTCTTCATCTTAGTATAGTAAGAGGTGATATCCAGAGTGCCTTGGATGAGATCGTTGATTTCCTTTTGTATCTGATACAACTTCGCTCCATTAGTTTGATCATAACGATCCTGTAACTCGTTCCACAATTCCAGTGAATCAACCACATATTCAACACTGTCCGCAATATCCTTGCTCAAGGAATTCAATATCCAAGAGGTCACCATAGCATCACATCGTTCCCATTGACGATAATCAGAGGAATTTGGGGTTGGCTTCGTGCATTCCCCGTTGATAAAGCCAATTTATTCTTTACTGAGAGAGAGCGTAAAGCACTTCTCTTCCACGAGCGAAATCCAACACCATCGAATGGAACAGGAACCAACACTGCACCTGCACTATCGGAGGGATGAATATACAAAGGACTGCCCACAACGAGAGGCATAGGAGTTGAAGCGGATTGATCAACAGTTTGATCGACAACATCCACCATCGAGACGAATTCAACAGAGTAACAGGGAAGAAGAAGATATTTGAGAAGAAGAAGATCAGATCAACAGAGTAACAGGGAAGAAGAAGATCAGAGATGTAAACTAACGAGGGAGAAAGTAGAAGCTGCTATGGCTCTGATACCATGTTAAATCCAGCCGACTGGATTGTGATCAAATCACCATTAATGGTGCAAGCTTGAGAGAAGAAGAGGAACCTCTGCCTCTAATCTTTTCATATATGGAAAAGTGAGTGTATGATGTATACAAGCTACTATTTATACAAAGAAGCTAACAACTATTCTAACTACAATAACAACCTTTCTAACAACTTGTAACCAACTTGTAACAAACTTGAATCAATACAATACAAGTTACAATTAAATACCCAACTAACTCTAACCGACTTCTGGATTGCAGCTTGGCTTCAATAACTTTTTTCACAATCTTCATTTTTCATTCAAGTTGTTAAGAAAAAAATAAATTTCAAAAAATATTATTCTCCAATAAGAGAATTTGTGAGAGAAAGATGGTTCGAAGAAGAAAAATAAGTACTTGATGAATGTTGAAAAAGAAAACAATCATTGAAAGATGAAAATTCAGAAAAAGAAGAAGTTAGTGAAGGTTGAAAATGGTGAAAATCAAGAAAGAAGAAAGGGGAGGGGGATAGAAAAGAAGGTGTTGAAGAAGATGTGGTAATTTTGATTTTAGAATGTATTTTTAATTAAATGATTAGTGTAATGAGTTTCAGAAAACAAAAAGGTGTATAAGCAAAAAAAAAATTAAAAATTAACGACATGGTACTTACATAGCTGTGATGTAGTGCTTACATGGTTACGATGTGGCAGGCGAGAGTGGTATTCTACTCTCAAGGTTGTATTTAATACAGTTCAAAGATGTTTAGGGCGGTATTTAAACGCCCGTATAGTTAAAGTACTAAAGTGAGTTTTGCTGCCAAGTTCAAGGGGAATTTGATGTACTAAACTGAGTTTATTTGTATATCTTGATGAATTATACATATACAAACATAACTAATTATACAAACTCGAAGTCAGCCCACATAATTAATGTATAACATTAGTCGCGAGTGGTAATTATAGCAAACTATAGCTATGATGAGTAATTAAATAGTATAAATTTATTTAGCCGCGTAATTTTCCTATTTATAAACTCACCGAAATAAGATTTTGTAGAATAGATTATTTTCAGTTAACAAATAATGACATGAATGAGCAATTTGTCAAACAAGAATGACATAAATGAGCTATCTTTTAACGAATGACATAAAATGATTTTTTTAAAAGTTCAATATCATTTATACATATTGAGAATTGTTATCTGATTATAAAATCCACATTATTATTATTATTTTGCAATAGAATTAACTATCTGCTTAACCATGAGATTGTTTTTTTAAAAAAAATATGTTAAATCTTTTCTAACGTTTAAAAAAAGGGAAAAAGTCTTAGCTATGTCATCAAAAATTAAAAAAGAGAATCATCATATTATCAGTTAAAACTTTTGTTCATTTATACTATTTTGATTTTTTAAATAGGCATATTCATTAGGGGTGTATAAAAACTCAATCCATCGATAAATTAAATCAAAAAGAATGTTATTGATTTCTGTTATTGGCTTAATGATTTTTAATTGTTTTATAAATTTTTTTTTATTGGGATATCGATTTGGTATTGGTTTTGAACATTGGATTATTAGTAAATTGATAACCCACTAAGACTATAGTAATTTACTACTTTTACTTGTACATAAGTATCAAATATTAATCTCAAAATCTTATTACTTATGACTTTGTCATTTAACCTTCAATTCATATTTCACCTTGACTTCGATTTCAACAATTCTATTATTCAAATAGTCAAAACCTAAAGTAAGAACCTTATTCCTCTTAATTTCTCTTTGTGATATATACACATAGTTCTTTTTATATTTGCTATTATTTTTTATTTTATGAGCATTTGTAAAGAGGAGAAGGGCCTAAAATGCCCATCCACTATTTGAATTGATACAAAATTATCCTTCATCCACCTTTGGCCCCCAATACCCCTGATGTTAACCTGTTGGCTCAATAATACATTATGTCTAATGGATCATACTCATTAGGTGGATGAATGACATTATTGTACCAAATCACAAAGTTTAAGACCATTTTAAGCACTTTTCCTTTAAAACAATTTGAAATTACTTAATATAGAAGCTCGCCTGATTGACTTGGTTTTGAATTTCATAATGTATTTTAAATAAAAGGTTAGTCATCTATTTTCTACACCTCCACCCACTCCACACCTCAACCCTTCACTTTCTATCTCCTCCATTTTTTTCCTATTTGAATTTTGTCCACCATTTTGTATAATTATTATTTTCAATTAATGACAAAGAAGAGAGAGAAAAAAAGGAGGAAAATAACGATCCATTTGTATAGAAATAATTAGTTCAATAAAAGATGACGTAATTAAGCAAATATGTAAGAATATTACATTTTTTTTCTTTTGTGGGTACCGAGAATTCAAAATAAAAGAATAAAAACAACCATTTCTCTTATCGACACCCTTGTCCCACCATAACAATACAAATTAAAAGAAAAGAAATATGTGAGTTTATTTCAAGTTATACTTCCGGATATCCTAATTAAGAATAAGTGATTAAAAAAATAAAATAAAAAAATGAACAAGACATTAGGATAATTAATAGAAGATTTTATTTGATGAAAATAAAAAAAATCAAATGGACAATAAGTCGGGTGAGTATGGATTTTAGCTGGATCTCCATTTATGAGTTGGTTACGTTAAAATGAATTGAAGGCTTATTTAAATAGATAAATAAGAATATATTATGAATTTTTTTTTAAAATATTATTTTCAAGTGTATCGGGTCAAAATATGAATCACGTGATTTTATATATATATATATATTAAGCAATATAATAAATAAATATTTAATTTTACTTGAGAAACTTATTAAAAATAAGGACAGATATAAGACCAAGGATTAACATCAAGAGTATTTTCAGTCAAAAGGTAGACGTCATGGTAATTTAGGACCAAAAGGTGGATAAATTGTAATTTTGTACCAATTCAAATACTTGAGGAGCATAATATGCCCTTCTCCGTTTGTAATGTTACATTATTATCTTGTCGCGTCAAATTTATTAGAGAAGTCATATATTTGTTTGATAAACATTTTCTCATTGATTAAATTGAAAATCAAAAACCAAAAATCTAACTGTTAAGGACTAAAACTGATAAACTGATTAAAAAATATCTTATTGATTTGGTTATTGATATTTAAATTAAAAAAATTGAACCGATAATACAAAAAAAGAATCAAACCAATTGATGCTGTCACAAAAAAAAAACGATTGGTTGCTTGAATGTATGTCAAAGGACTATTTGACTCGTGACGCCTTAGATGATCCTGTAGCAATGATGCACACAATGATGTATCTATAATTTTCGTTCAAGAAATCCGAAAAATAAAAGTGTAAACGTAATAAATAAGTCTTTAGAAATGGGACCCTTGAATTCTTTTAGGACTAAAACAACATTTTTAGAACTTTTTAAAATTTTTTAAAAAAAAACTAAAAGAAACTTAAAAACTAATAACAGATAGTATTAAATAAATAGTATTAAATAATATAGTATTTACTGTGTAACTAATCCTAGTCCTATAGGATTAATACTCCTTAATCCTACTCCTATTAGGATTAGTACTCCTTCCTATATCTCCTATATATATCTCCCATGTATTCCCTTATTAGGTTAACACTTCAATACAATCAATATTCCTTCATGGTATCAAGAGCCAGAAAACCTAGATCTTCTTTTCTCTAGGGTTTTTTTTTCTCTTTAGGGCACCGATCGTTCCTCTCTTCTCTTGGGCGGCGGCAGCCATGACAACCGAGGTGGATCCTCTCGATTCACTTCCTTCTGGCGTTAAAACTCCTTCTCAGGCATCTTCATGCCCTGATTCCCGAAAAATTATCAGACATAAATTACCCTACATGGAAAATCACCGTTCTTACACCCTTGAGGCCAATTACCTTCTCAAATACGTCGATGGAAGCACAGAACCGCCACCGGCAGTCATCACCACACGGACAAATCAGAAAAAAACCAATCGCCCATGCCGCCTGGAAAGCGTGGATGGCCAGATCCGATCATGTTTGATTGCGGTCATCTCTCCCACGGTTCAGAAACACGTCCGATCCTACACAACTGCTTCAGCCCTGTGGACGGCCCTCGCAACACGCTATACATCAATTTTCCACTCTCATATTTTTCAATTGCGTGATCGTCTCCACACAATTACCAAAGGCACGAAAACTATGGCGGAGTATTTAGACGAGGTCTCCACCATCATCACAGCCCTCGACACCGTGAACGAAATCATTCCCGAAAAAGATCTCGTCATGTGCGTCGTTCGGGGGCTCCCATCAGCTTACTCCTCCATTAAACAGGCGGTTCGCATCAGTCCAACGCCCGTTGACCTGGCTACTCTCTCCTCCTGGCTAAAAAGTGAAGAAATCAACGTGGATCTGGAGAGCAAACTTCTTCTCCGAGAAGCCGCTGTTATGGAGCTGGCCACCGCCCTCACCGTAAGCCAGAACTATCGCGGGGGGCGTGGTGGCGGCCGGCAGGGGAGCCGCGGCGGCTACGGCAGAAACAACGGAGGCTGCGGGTGCGGCGGTCGGCAGGGCAGTCGTCCGTCGTACGACGGTCAGCAGCACGGCAGCAACAACAGCCTGCACTCCTTCGGCAGCGGCGGGCAGTCATCTTCCAGCGGCGGGCAAGGCACTTACGAGCGGATCGTCCAACTTGTCAAATCTGTCAGAAAACAGGACACACCGCTGTTCGTTGCTGGTTTCGGTATGAGGAGAGCCGAAATAGTGATAACCGTGCCATTATGCATCTCAAGCCGCCCTTCCTCTGAATGGCTGTTGGATACTGGGGCCAACATGCACGTTACTTCTGATCTATCCAAGCTTAACGCTCCAAATCCATATCATGGCTCCAATGGTATTACTGTTGGCAACGGTGAGTCCCTTAATATTTCTCACACTGGCACGGGTACCATTAAAACCCCCACCGCTATCTTTCACCTAGGTAATATTACCCACGTCCCTTCTATTAAAACCAATCTCCTTTCAGTTCACCAATTCACAAAAGACAATAATTGCTTACTCTTGTTCACCTCTAATGATTTTCAAATCCTAGACAATACTACCAAGAGGGTGATTTTTCAGGGCCCCTGTGAGCATGGTCTGTACGTTCTTCCTGTCACAAGTTCGTCTGCCCACCCAGTTTCAGAAAGCGTTCCTGTGGCTCCGGTGGCTCTTTCGGCTGATGGCCACAGTCTGTTGTGGCACAATCGTCTGGGTCACCCGTCTACTCAAATAATAAATTCTTTAATGTCTCAATTAGGTTTTTATTCCATTCATGTAAACAATTGTGACTCCTGTTCAATTGCTAAATCTCATAAATTACCTTTTACTTTATCTGAGAAGCGTACAACTGCACCTTTTCAACTTATTCATTCTGACCTATAGGGTCCTACTGTTGTTCCTTCATTTGCTGGTTTTCGCTATTATATTTGTTTTGTGGATGATTTTACAAAATACACTTGGTTGTATCCACTAAAAAACAAATCACAGGCATACACCACCTTTGTCACTTTTGAAAAATTGTCAAAACACAATTCAATTCTCATGTTAAACTTTTTCGAAGTGACAATGGAAAGGAATATGTCAATAACATCTTTGGCAAGTTTCTGCAATTCCTAAGAATTATACATCAAACCTCCTGTCCATACACTCCCGAACAGAATGGGGTGGCTGAGCGTAAGCATCGCCATCTCATTGAAACGGTGGTTACTCTTCTACATCAATCTCATCTCCCTGTGTCCTTTTGGGTAGAAGCTCTAGCCACCGCAGCTTCTAGCCACCGCAAACTACCTCATTAACAGAATGCCCAGTCACACTCTCTCCAACAAATCACCCTATCAACTCCTTTACCAAGAACTTCCCAATTATACCAACCTCCGCGTCTTTGGGTGTCTTGCCTACCCTTGGCTATGCCCTCATATTACTCACAAATTACAACCCCGATCCCGTCCTTGTATTTTTTTGGGCTATCATCCTACCTCCAAGGGTTATCGCTGTCTTGACCCACAAACTCATAAAGTCTATATATCTCGTCATGTCAAATTTGTCGAGAATGAGTTTCCCTACGAGTCTATTTCCTCCTCCACAAATACATCATTCATTGGCGTCCTTCCCCTTTTTCCAACATACTCACAGGGTCCCTCACCACCTTCCCCCACACCTCCACCCACTACCCAACCACCCCTCATCACCCCTTCGACCGTCACCCACAATACACCCGCAACCACCACCCACACTCACAACCAACCCGAACCACCCCATACCCAGAACATCTCCAGCCCGATCCGTTTTGGGTCCTTCCCGGCCACCCCCGAATCACCACCGCCCGTGCCACCCCCCAATACTCATCCCATGTTAACCCGTGGCAAAGCCGGTATCTTTAAACCCAAAGCCTTTCAGGCTACCATACTACCAAATACACCCATTCCCGATAGTGAACCAACAACCTACTCTGTTGCCTCAAAAAATGCTTATTGGCGTCATGCTATGGATGACGAGTTTAAGGCTTTGACTGATCAGAAAACTTGGGTTCTTGTACCTAAGCCCCATGGGCGGCACCCAGTGGGCTGTAAATGGGTGTACAAAATTAAACACAATGCAGATGGCAGTATTTCCAGGTACAAGGCTCGTTTGGTTGCTAAAGGCTACAATCAGGAGTATGGGCTTGATTACTCCGAGACACATTCAGTCCTGTTATTCGGCAGGAAACCATTCGTTGGTACTGTCACTCGCGTGCGCAACAACATTGGCTCATCAATCAGTTGGATGTTTCCAATGCTTTTCTTCATGGCATGCTTGATGAAACTATCTACATGACGCAACCACCGGGCTATGTTGATCCCCGCTTCCCTCAACATGTTTGCAAACTCCAGAAGTCTCTGTATGGGCTCAAGCAAGCCCCCCGTGCTTGGTACACACGTTTGAAAATGTTCCTCCAGGGACTCGGCTTCACGTGTTGCGTACACGACACGAGTCTGTTTACTCGACATTCAGCACACGGTACAGTCATTCTTCTTGTCTATGTAGATGATATCATTATTACAGGCTCTACTGCAGCTCTCATTCAGGATGTCACTCGAGCTATGCATACTACCTTCAAAATGAAGGACCTTGGCCCATTAAATTATTTTCTGGGAATGGAGGTCTCTCGGACAGGCAGCGGCTTGTTTCTTCATCAGTCAAAATATGCTCGAGATCTGTTGCAGAAAGCTGGACTGGAAAAATGCACCAGTCAACCAACACCGATGGCAGTCTCTTCGTCTACCAATGGAGCCGACACCCCCTTTGCCGATATCACCCACTTCCGCAGCCTCATTGGGGCTCTACAGTATCTTGCCATTACCCGTCCTGACATCCAGTTTGCTGTCAACCGAGTTGCTCAGCGCATGCATCAACCAAGTGAACATGATTACCATTGTCTAAAACGCATTCTCAGGTACACTTTTGGAACTCTTGGTCGTGGTTTACTCATTCGACCCGGGGACTAGGAGCTTCGGGGTTTCTCAGATTCAGATTGGGCGAATGATAAAAATGACAGAAAATCTACATCGGGGTTTCTCATTTTTTTGGGGCCGAACCTGATCTCCTGGTGTACAAAAAAACAACCCAAGGTCTCTCGGTCCTCGACTGAAGCTGAATACCGCGCCCTTACTCTTCTTGCTGCTGAGACCATGTGGGTCACATATATTCTTCGCGAACTCCGCGCCACTCACACTGTTCCTGCTCTCTATTGTGACAACAAATCAACTATCTGTGTGGCCAAGAATTCCGTCCTACACACCAGAATGAAGCATGTTGATACCGACTATCTCTTTGTTCGCGATGAAGTTCAGGCCGGCACCATGACTGTGCAGTATGTACCCACTGAAGAACAACCGGCTGATATTTTCACCAAGCCTCTCCCGAGCCGACAACACGATTACCTCAGTTCCAAGCTTCCGTTCGCTTCCGCTCAGCTCAGCTTGAGGGGGGATAATAACAGATAGAATTAAATAAATAGTATTAAATAATTTTAGTATTTACTGTGTACTAATCCTAGTCCATTAGTACTCCTTAATCCTAGTCCTATTGGGATTAGTACTCCTTCCTATATCTCCTATATATATCTCCCATGTATTCCCTTATTAGGTTAACACTTCAATACAATCAATATTCTTTCAAAAACATAATTGAAAATTAAAAAAAAAAGAAATTGAAACTAGAAAAGATAACAATAAAATGTTATCACAAAAGATTGAACTGCTATTTGAAACTCAATTTCCAAGAGACTTTCCATTATACCATCAATTTTTCTTTGTTATTAAGAAAATTCGATATATATAAAACTATACCATATAATTTTTTTCTAAGAAGATTCGAGTAAACTCCTGGATCCAATGTGGGTCCACCACTGGATGCACACCCCTAATATGCATATTATTATTTGTTAGTGAATGAAATAAATGAATTGCCAAATGCGATAATAAGTTGAGTTTTTTTTTTTTAAAAAAATTCAATCAATAATATAATCACATTAAATAATCATAATTAATGACGTATAAATAATAATTTTGCAGAATAGAGTATTATGTTTGAAATAAAACGAAAATCCAGTTGTTTGGCCAAACCCATCACAAAAACCCTTCTTATTCCCGCTGTGTGCTTCTCTCTGTAATATCTGTCTCTATCTTCACTGCTATCTATGTCGACAAAGAGGTAGATAAGAGTATAAGCAAATCCGTATTAGGGTTTAGTTTTACTAGGGTTTATCACTCTCTGTTTTACTCTCTGAAACTTTGAGGGACCATAAGGGTGACTCTGTGAAATGCACCAAAGGTATGCAGAAACTGTTAAGCAGAAACCCATCGTTACCGCCTCCAGTTCTATCCCTTAATCCCCTTCTTTCTTTACCTCTTTCTCATCCCATAGGGTTTTACAAACACCCACTTCCTCCCAGTCCTAGAATGACTTCTGCCGCCTTCCACCGGCTTCACCATCCCACTTTCGGTAAACCCTTTTCGGGTTTTCGGAATATGTCTACGGATTCTTCTGGAAAGGCAGTTGTTTCTCGTGGTGGTAATAATTGCCGTATTTGTAGATGTTCTCTTGAAACTGCGCCGGTGAGGGCTTGGGTTGTTTTGAAGCAGAGTAGGACTAGTGCTGCCTGGTTTGGCACTCTGGCTTCGGCTTCTGGGTCAGAGAAGGGTGTTCCCGTGACTTCTGCTGAGGAGGTGGAGGACTCCTTAAGTGGGGTTGAGGATAAAGAGGAAAATGTGAGTGCCTCGGAGGAGAAGCCCGGGTTACATAGGAGGCAGAGGGGTGGTGGTGGTGGGGAAGGAGGGGTTATGGCTAGTCCAGATTTGCTAACTATACCGGGTGTTGGGCCAAGGAACTTGAGGAAGTTGGTGCAGAAGGGTTTTATGGGGGTTGATCAACTCAAACAGCTCTACAGAGATAAGGTATAATGATAAACACCTAAAATATATAGTTTTGAAATGTTAAAAAGTGAAAACATTGTATTTAGGATTAAGTTTGTGGGGTGTAGGTATCCCACTTACGAGAAAGAACAAGAAGTTAACCAGTAAGTAGTTCATCAAACACAAGTAACAAGTTTGTCGGCCTTCCTTCGATGCCTTCATCTTCATTTCATTATTTTCATTATTTTGTTGCGTTGCTCTGTTCATAGGTCCATGTGGGATTGTTTCTGTAGGGGATTTTGTTTCCATAAAAAGTCAATTTCTGGTGCTTGGTTATTAGGCATTTATTTTTAGGGAAAAATATTTTCCATCAAATGGAAAAACCAGCTCTGATGAAAAAAAAAACACTCCATCTTTCACCTTGTAATGGTTATTATATGCCACTCATTTATACCAAATCAAACATTGGTAAATGATTTTCTCCCGAAAATATTAACTGGAAAACATTTTCCTCCATACCTAAGAAGGCACCCATAATTTTAGAGGGTCTACAGAAAGTAGTATTGAAATGACTTGACCTTGAATAAAGCGGACTAACTACAAAGGATTAATTTAACCAAGCATTGTAGTTGAATAACTGCATGGCATAGAAACCTCCATGGCGAAATGGATGGACGACTCTCTTAGAAGTGTTAAGAGGATGGGCATGAACTATTGAGTTGTATTTTCTTGGACATGACTCTTATCAATTTTTCGATATGTTAGGATTTTCTAGGGCTGCATGTTCTTTTGTGAATCCAATTAATTGTTTAACTTGACCAATTTGGATAGCCAAAATAGTAATTGGTATCTCTGTTTTGCAGTTATTATTGAGTTGAACAGGGTGAAGTACTTAACTTAAAAGAATATGTTTGGGTAATGTTAAGGAAATTGTGCAGCTTATTTGACCTGTAAACTTGATATACTTTGTTATAGTAAAAAGGCATTATTTTGGCTTCTTTGCAGTTTTTTGGAAAATCCAACGAGAAGATGGTTGAGTTCTTGCAAAGCTCAGTTGGAATCATTCACAGAAACCATGCTGAGAGTATCACCACATATATCAGAAAGAGCGTGGATGAAGAGTTGAAGGAGAATAACTCAGATTCCAATGTGAAGTCAACACAAAAGAAACGACTTACTTTCTGTGTTGAGGGAAATATTAGTGTTGGAAAAACAACCTTTCTGCAGAGAATAGCTAATGAGACACTTGAATTGCAAGATCTTGTTGAAATAGTTCCCGAACCTATTGCCAAGTGGCAGGATATTGGGCCAGATCACTTTAACATATTAGATGCATTCTATGCGGAACCACAAAGATATGCTTACACATTTCAGAACTATGTTTTTGTAACGAGGGTTATGCAGGAGAGAGAATCATCTGGTGGTATCAGGCCCCTCAGGTTGATGGAGAGAAGTGTGTTCAGTGACAGGATGGTAAATTTCTCACCTTGTACAAGCTTGTAAAGATGCTCATTGATCGTGTCTTCTTTCTTGATCTTTGATTGTGTAGCAGTCCCTTAGCTCCTAAGCAACGCATGTTTATATATATATATATATATTATATATATATATACATATATGCTTCAAACAATCCACTGAGAGTTGATATTTGTTCTATACACAACCAGTGTTATCAAAGGCGAAAAGCGCAAAAAAGCTCTAATATATATGTTTAGTTGAAGACTAATAACTATAAACATGAATGGCAAATATATGACCAAAGAAGTTGAAAAAAATTATTATCAAGTGAAATCAAATATTTAGTGTCACTTTGTCATAAAAGGCTCATTGACAAGGAAAAGCTTGCCTTAGAACCTTGATGACGACACTGAATCGCACATAAAGCGAGGCGAAGCGCTCAACACGTTTTGAGCCTCGCTTCAGGGCTTAAGCGCGCCTTTGATAACACTGTACACAACATACTATACCTAGCGGACCTTAACTAGTTTGAGATTGAGGTGTTGTTGTATGCAGTAGTATATCTGGTTTGTAATACTGTGACAAGGCTTCTATATGATGCATGATGTTTTTCATAAAGGTCTTTGTGAGAGCTGTTCATGAAGCAAACTGGATGAATGAGATGGAGATCAGCATTTATGACTCATGGTTTGACCCGGTTGTTTCAACTTTGCCTGGACTCATTCCCGATGGTTTTATTTATCTTAGAGCAAGCCCTGACACATGTCACAAGAGAATGATGTTGCGTAAGAGAACAGAAGAAGGCGGAGTTTCCTTGGAATATCTGCGAGGGTTGCATGAGAAGCATGAAAGCTGGCTTTTCCCATTTGAAAGTGGAAATCATGGGGTATTGTCTGTCAGCCAGCTACCCCTTAACTTTGACAAATCTGTACCCCCAGAAATAAGGGATCGTGTTTTTTATCTGGAGGGCAATCACATGCACCCGAGTATTCAAAAGGTACGTTCTATGAATGTAACTTCAGCTTGTGGACACTTTTCCCCTGATAAAGCAGTTCCTGGATATTCGTGTTACAGACAATAATGTGTCTAACTATCTATTATAATGCAGGTTCCTGCATTGGTTCTCGACTGCGAGCCTAACATTGACTTTAACAGAGATATTGAAGCAAAGAGGCAGTATGTCAACTTTTCCTTATTTACTAGTATTATTGTCTTATATCTATTTTCTCTTTCACTTAATATACCCACTGGAGGATATCATCTTCTTGTTACAAATCTTTAAATATAAGGATTGAGTGCTGGTTCCAGTAAATGTCGGAACAGTTGATCGTCTAATAAGCCATATAGGTCTAGTAGATATTTCTGAAGTATGGATGATAGGTATATCAATTAATTGACAGCTCCGGTAATTTGTAGGGTTACTGCTAACATGGAACTTGACATGGACTAAAATAGGCATGATAGGCTTGAGGAAGTGAGGAATGGAGATCTGACAGTGCAAGAGAGCTGGTTTTTCTTTCCCTGAGATGCAGGCTTAAGAGATCCTTTCTTCCTTTGGGGTTGGGGCTAGAGAACCTTGATTGATTAAAATCATGTTACAGTCTTACACACACAATAGGATCTTGCAGCTGTTAACACTTGATCACTAAAATGAGGATAAAGAAAAAGTATCTCCCATTTTCTAATACTTGCCCCCCAAAAAAGGATCTATATCCTCAAAATGAGTTGTCCTTCATAATATTTGGGATTTATTATTCTACATTTTAACATCATAACAGGTAATCGTTGTTTTCCGATGTCTTTAGTCCATAATGATCAAAGTGGATTGTAGACAACTGAATTTCTTTTATATGCAATCCTTCCCTGAAGTACTTGTTAAACGTGAATTGTAGAGTCATTTTTTGAAGCTCATAAAATCCTTTTACTAGCTGACTTTAACATTTATCTTTAGTAAGTTTGTTGTGTATCAGGAATGTCCTCTGATTTGTGCTTTGTTTCTGTACAATTGTTTACCCCCGCATTGCCTGGTTCTTGAACTTCATGGTGGTTATGTTTTATTTGGTTGTCTCTTCTTATTTGAAGGTATGCTCGTCAAGTTGCTGATTTTTTCGAATTCGTAAAAAAGAAGCAAGAAGTCATGCCAGGAGCTGGAGAAGAACAGCCTAAGGGCAATCAAGCACCGGTGATGCTGCCTCAAAATGGAGGTTTGTGGGTACCTGGTGGCAAATTCTCAGAATCAGCACTGAACTTGGATTTCAGACGAAATATGTCATTCATGTCTCACTAGTGCATGTTGCTCATCGTTGCCACATCCATAACTTTTTGGAAGCAATTTTTTTTATTTCTCCATGTAAAAATGTGTTTTGGACTACTCTAAGCTTTTTAACCTGCAGTGGTGTAGGAGTAGGTTGTATGTGGATGTTGGTAGGATGTTGATTAGTGAAAGCTTGTTTTCATTTGATGGCAGTGGCCAGTGTTCTTTGTGATTTGAATTCATATTTAGACTAGCAGCATATTACCCCATTGCATGTCTCTTATATGTAGCAACGTAAATATGGATTTGAAATTTATTTGTTTATTCAAGTGGATCCACTTGCAGGTAAGACTGACAGGCTTCGAATGAGGCCCTTCATCTTTGGGCAATGGGGTGTACTGGATGTATGCTACTTGTCTCGATAATGTTTTCATTCAAAACCAACTTGAATTCATTAGCTAAGATTCAAAAATGTTGTTCAATGACTTTTTAATTGAAATGTTTGATCGGTTATTTTTATTATGTGTTATTCGTCCACCTAAACTAGATTGATTTCACCAGGATATATATGTATATAAAATAAATGGATTTTTATTAAACGTAAGTACATTATTTGAATACAAACTATGAAATTTCATCAAATTCGAAACTTAACCCTGAAAACTCACTCATTTTTTGAAATAATCTTCTAAATTTACGTGATACAAAATAAAAGATAGAAAGTAATTAATCATATTCTAGAGATGCTTTGTACCAAATGTTTGGATTCTTATTTTTTTTACAAGGAAGGTGTTTAAAACGATTATGGATAAAAGAACAAAAGAAAATAAATCTAAACAAGAGACGAAAAAAAGGGGAAAAGTTACTCAAAATAGATTCAATTGTAAACCTATTTATCCAAATTGGGTCGAACCCCTACTATTTATCCTGGATCCATGTT
>JAKWIY010001339.1:0-21598 GCA_027704805.1 Solanum corneliomulleri | reverse complement strand
ACTCTTGTAAATTTATTGCCTTTATTCTTCACTTCTTTAGTAAGTGAAACATGTACCATCTACGCAAATTCGTGTTATTTACTTTCAAGTTGCAGAGTAGAAAATTACCTTGGATCTAAAAGAAACTCCGTCGGAATATAATTGATTCCTACTCTCAAATCTGTTGCAGCACCAAGTTCAATTATTTTGAACGCGCAACAACCTGCTTCAGAGAGACATTAATTACAACTTACAAGTACGCAATCAAACTCAACCATTGTGAATCAGGTCAGCACTTTGTTTTTCAAATAATATGTATATCCATACACCTATGAAGTTTATGACAGAGCACTTTCAGTTGCTGATCTATAACCTTGGCAGGATCAATCTGAACCTCAAGGTTTACTCATTTTTTCCCCTTGATTTGTTGACTTTCAACGTTTAATTCTTTGTTCGATGTTAATTTTTACACATATTAGTACACACACACACATACTGTTGAATAGTACAGTAGAATGTAGGATTTTTAACATAGCTTAACTGTCCTTCAATGTCTTTAACTCCTGCTGTTGTTCTTTGTTAATAATCATAAAAATTCCGAAATCACATTAAGCCATATTATAATGAAGAGACAGAATGTGTTTTGGAGAACCAAAACACGAAAATGTGTCACGACCCAAATCGGGGACGCGACTGGCACCCACATTTACCCTCCTATGTGAGCGAACCAACCAATCTAACCCTTAACATTTTAATACAATATCAACAAAAAGAAATGCGGAAGACTTAAACTCATTAATAAAAACAATTCAAAACATTATTATTATCCCCAAAATCTGGAAGTCATCATCACAAGAACATCTATCTCAAATTGCTAAACTAAAACTGTCTAAGAAGCTAAAACAACTACTAGCTAGTCCATGCCGGAAGTTCAAGCATCAAGACTTGAAGAAGAAGACCCAGTCCAAGCTAGACGCATTAGCTCACCCTGAATTTCCGAAGATAGTGAAGACTGGCTAGATCTACTGTTGAGTTGAAGTTGACGGAACGTTTGCTGCATTACACAAATAACAAAGAAGAAAACATAAAAGTAGGGGGTCAGTACAACCACAAGTACTGAGTAGATATCATCGGCCAACTCAAAATAGGGAACAGTATATATCAATAATAATATAAATCAACTACAATACTCAACATGTAGCAATAACAATATTAATTCATCAATAAATACAATCGAGTTCACACATGAGGACTCAAGCCTCAATACCATACTCATTTGGGAATTACGTTCATTAGATTCAGTATATTCATTATCTTTCAAGATTCATTATCTTTCTTCCTCTTGTGTCGGTACGTGACACTCCGCTCCTCTAATTCTATCCTGGTGCCGGAACGTGGCACTCCGATCCTCATATACTATCCTGGTACCGGAACGTGGCACCCGATCCATATACTATCCTGGTGTCGGAACGTGACACTCCGATCCTCATATTCTATCCTGGTGTCGGAACGTGACACTCCGATCCTCATATTCATTCTATCCTGGTATCGGAACGTGGCACCCGATCCATATTCTATCCTGGTGTCGGAACGTGACACCCGATCCCCTAATTCATCAAGCCTTCTTTTACACTAAGGCATCATCATTCTCATTATATAATTTATCAAGCCTTCTTTCATACTAAGGCATCATCAATCTTATTATATAATATGTCAAGCGAATTAGGGTTCTTTCAAGATTTGGGATTCAATAGCTTCATCATGCTTTGTTTTATCAAAACAATTTTCATAATCATATCATGCAAGCATACAACTTAAGCACATAGCAGAGTTTATAATACTATCAACACATAACATTCACTATTAAGGTTCACTACGAATATCGTAACATAAACCATAACCTACCTCCACCGAAGAATTGGAATCAACAAGAAATCTCCCAAGCTTCTTATTCCTCTCCCTCTCGATCGATCAATACTCTCTCAATTCGTGTCTCTCTTTTCTCTCTTGTTCTTTCTCTTTTGTTTTATTCAAACCCTCTTTCCTTTACCCTAATTAAAATATAATTAAGTGTAAAAGAGGACAATAAAACCCCACTAATTAACCCAAAGTTACCCCTTTTATCCCTCAAGGATTTGAGTATTAATATAAACCCTCAATCCTTATAATTAAGGAAAGAATAGTCCAAAACGTCCCTTAAAACGTGTGAAGAAATCCTATTCTGCCTGGGATTTGCGCCAGTGACGGCCCGTCGTGCCTGCGACGGTCCGTCACACAGGTCGTCGCAACCCCCCCCCAAAATTCAGGTGGACTGTGATGGCCCGTCACACCAGTGACGGTCCGTCCTGCACCTCCGTCCTGACGGTCAGAAACTCGTTTCTTGTACCAAATTCTCAAAAGTTGAAGTGTTTTGCAACGGGAACTCACGACGGTTCGTCGTGGATGTGACGGCACGTCCTGCAGGTCCGTCACAATTTACAGAGAGTCGATTTTCAGTATCCAAATTGAAGAATTCTAAGTGTCATGGAACGGAACCTCCTCGACGGGCCGTCGTGACCACGACGGTCCGTCGTGACACCCGTCGTCCCCGCCAGTTTTCCCAGAATTACAATCTGCTGCTCAAACGACTAAACAGGTCGTTACAATAGATACCAATTTACCCATCGTTCGTCCCCGAACGATCAAAAGAAGAAAACAATGGCGAAAAGGAGTACCTGAATCTGTAAACAGATGTGGGTATTTTTCTTGCATATCTGCCTCCTTCTCCCAAGTAGCTTCTTCAACCGGTCGATTCTTCCATTGAACTTTGATGGATGCAATCTCTCTCGACCTCAACTTGCGAACTTCTCTATCTAATATAGCAACCGGTTCCTCTTCATAAGTCAAGTTCTCATCCAACAAAACTGAATCCCAACGGATGATGTAGTTTCCATCTCCATGGTATCTTTTCAACATGGACACATGAAATACCGGATGCACTCCGGACAGCCCTGGGGGCAAGGCTAATTCATAAGCCACCTCCCCTATTCTCTTAAGCACTTCAAATGGTCCAATATACCTTGGACTTAACTTACCCCTTTTTCCGAACCGCATCACCCCTTTCATGGGTGAAACCTTCAACAGGACTTGTTCACCTTCCATGAACTCCAAGTCTCTAACCTTTCGGTCTGCATACTCCTTTTGTCTACTTTGCGCCGCTAGAAGCTTTTCTTGAATAACTTTCACCTTCTCCAGAGAATCTCTCAACAGATCAGTCCCCCAAGGTCTAACTTCAAAGGCATCAAACCAACCAATGGGAGATCTACACCTCCTCCCATACAATGCTTCAAATGGAGCCATGTCAATACTGGAGTGATAGCTATTATTGTATGAAAAACTCCGCCAAAGGTAAAAGCTATCCCAATGGCCACCAAACTCTATCACACATGCACGAAGCATATCCTCCAACACTTGAATCGTCGCTCAGACTGACCATCAGTCTAAGGGTGAAACGCAGTACTAAGGTCCAACCTAGTACCTAATCAGCATGTAATGTCCTCCAAAACTTAGAAGTAAACTGCGTACCTCTATCTGATATGATGGAGAGTGGAACTCCATGCAACCGAACGATCTCTGAGATGTAGATCTTGGCTAACTTCTCTGCATTGTAGGTCACCTTGACAGGAATGAAGTGAGCAGACTTAGTTAACCTATCAACAATCACCCAATGGAGTCATACTTACCCAATGTCTTGGGAAGACCAACCACGAAGTCCATCGCGATTCTCTCCCACTTCCATTCAGGAATGGGCATTCTCTGAAGTGTTCCTCCGGGCCTCTGGTGTTCATACTTTACTTGTTGACAATTTGGACATTTGGCAACAAACTCAACAATATCACGCTTCATTCTACTCCACCAGAAGTGTTGCTTTAGGTCGCGATACATCTTGGTTGCACCAGGATGTATAGAATATCCGGAACTATGAGCCTCTGTCAGAATAGTGGTGATCAAATCATCGATGCGGGGTACACATACCCTTCCCTTAATCCTCAAAACACCTTCCCATCGATTATTGCTTCCCTAGCCTCTCCTTGCAACACTTTATCTCGAATTCGCCTTAGTTTCTCATCATCAAACTGTTTTCCTTTGATCTGGTCAAGGAAAGAAGATCTTGCCTCCACACAAGCTAACAATCCTCCCTTCTCATTTACTTCTAACCTCATGAGGTCATTAGCCAAAATCTGCACTTCTCTAGCCAATGGGCGTCTAGAAGCTTGCAAATGAGCTAGACTTCCCATGCTTCCCGCCTTTCTACTCAAGGCATCTGCCACAACATTCGCCTTCCCCGGATGATACAAAATAGTGATGTCGTAGTCCTTCAGTAGTTCCATCCATCTCCTTTGTCTCAAGTTCAAATCTTTCTGAGTAAAGACATACTGTAGACTACGATGATCCGTATAGATTTCACACTTAACCCCATATAAATAATGCCTCCATTGCTTCAATGCAAATACTACCGCGGCCAATTCTAAGTCATGAGTTGGATAGTTACGTTCATGCACTTTTAATTGTCTTGAAGCATAAGCAATCACGTTCTTCTCTTGCATTAGCACTGCACCCAAACCCGTATAGGATGCATCACAATAAACAATGAAGTTCTTACCCTCTACTGGCAAAGTAAGAATTGGTGCGGTAGTCAACAAGGTCTTAAGCTTCTGAAAGCTTTCCTCACACTCATCCGACCATACAAATGGAACATTCTGCTTAGTCAAGTTCGTCAATTGGGAAGCAATAGAAGAGAATCCCTTGACAAATCGGCGGTAGTAGCTAGCTAACCCAACAAAACTCCTTATTTCTGACACGTTTGTAGGTCTTACCCAATTTTTCACCGTCTCAATCTTAGATGGATCCACCATCACTCCATCCTTAGAAACCACGTGCCCCAAGAAGGACACTGAATCTAGCCAAAACTCACACTTGGAGAATTCGCATAAAGCTTTTTCTTCCTCAACAACTCTAACACCATTCTCAAATGCTCCTCATGTTCCTTCTTACTTTAGAGTATACCAGTATATCATCTATAAATACGATCACAAAGAGGTCCAAATATGGCTTAAAATCCCATTCATCAAGCTCATGAAAGCAGCAGGGGCATTCGTAAGACCAAAGACATTACCACAAATTCATAATGCCCATACCTAGTTCGAAAAGCAGTCTTTGGCACATCCGTTGCGCGTATTTTCAATGGTGATAACCGGACCTCAAGTCTATTTTTGAGAAGACACAAGCACCTTGTAACTGATCGAACAAGTCATCAATGCGAGGAATGGGGTACTTGTTCTTATAGTTACTTTGTTCAACTGTCGGTAATCTATGCACATTCGAAAGCTCCCATCCTTCTTCTTTACAAACAAGACCGGAGCACCCCAAGGAGATGCACTTGGTCTAATGAAGCCTTTGCTCAACAACTCTTGAAGTTGTGCCTTTAACTCTCTTAACTCTGCGGGAGCCATTCTATAAGGGGTATAGAAATGGGGCGAGTACCCGGTTCCAAATCAATGCAGAAGTCTATATCCCTATCTGGTGGCATACCAGGAAGATCTGCAGGGAACACATCCAAAAACTCACGGACTACCGAAACCGACTCAATCGAAGGTACTTGGGTAGTGTCATCCTTGAGATGTGCCAAGAAAGCTAAACACCCTTTACTCACCATTTTCTTAGCACGAAGAAAGGAGATGATACGCACCGGATTGGAAGTGTAGTCGCCCTCCCACACTAACGGATCTGCCCCAGGCTTGGCTAACGTCACAGTTTTAGCATTACAATCCAAAATCGCAAAATTCGGAGAAAGCCAAGTCATACCCAGAATTACATCAAAGTCACCCATTTCTAGAATAACCAAGTCTACATAAGTGTTGCTCCCCACAAAATTCACAAACAAGACCTATATACCTTTTCAACTACCACAGACTCACCCACCGGAGTAGAAACACGAATAGGCATGTCAAGTAATTCACAATGCAAATTTAGACCATTAGCAAATGATGAAGATACATATGAAACGTGGAGCCAGGGTCAAATAATACAGATGCCATGCAATCACAAACCAAAAGATTACCTGTGATAACAGCATCAGACGCCTCCGCTTCAGATCTCCCAGGGAAAGCGTAACAATGGGCCCTATCACCAGTCTGTCCGTTGCCCCTACCATGTTGTGTCGTAGTGGCTCCCATTTGCCCATCACCTCTGCCGTTGTGGTGACCACCATTACCTCGACCACCACGCCCTCCAGAATAACGGCCTCTACCATGACCACCTCTACCTCTAGCTAGTGGGGTTCTCTGTAACTCTGGTTTGGACAATACCTCTTAATATGTCCAATCTCCCCACATCCATAACATTCTCTGGGTTCACGCATCGGCCCTCAGAGAACGTTGACCGGTCTGAGGTGGACCCCCAACTACAGTCTGTAGTGAAGACTGAATTGGTCGACTTGAGTAACCTCCGGAGCTCTGTCCTCTAGAGTGAGAACCATTAAACTCACCTCCCCTTCGAAACCTTTTTGATGTCGATGTCGTGGGGAAGTCATCTGGCTTCACTCCTTCCACTTCTATCACAAAATCTACCACCTCTTGGAAGGATGTTGCCGTTGCCGCTATCTGTAAGGCTGAAATCCGCAATTCTGACCTCAACCCCTTCACAAAACGGCGGATCCGTTCTTGTGGACTGAAACAAAGTTGGGTGGCATACCTTGATAAGGCACGAAACTTAGCCTCATATGCGTTAACCGTCATCCTACCTTGCTCGAGACTCAAGAACTCATCCCTTTTTCTATCTCTCAAGGTCCGGGGATATACTTTTCCATAACAAATAGAGAATGATTCCCAAGTCATAGGTGGTGCCTCTGTTGGTTGACACTCAACATGTGACCGCCACCACATTTTGGCGTTCCCTTGAAACTGATAGCTTACGAACTCAACGCCAAACCGTTCTACTATACCCATCTTGTGTAGTAGCTCATGACAATCAACCAGAAAATCGTAGGCATCCTCTGATTCTGCACCCTTAAAGACTGGAGGTTTCAATTTCAAGAACTTACTGAAAAGTTCATGCTGATCATTTGTCATAATAGGCCCAGTAGTCAGACGTGGAAATGTGCCTATCTCCAATGGTGCATCCATGCGGGGAGCCATAGTAGCCGCATGTCGTATCTCTGAAACCGGAGGTGTTGGTGCAGAAACCACTGGAGGTGCCTGACCCTGATCAGATAACCCGCTAAGATAAGCAAGTACTTGGTTGATCATCTCTGGGGTAGGTTGGGGGGGCAATTCCTCATTTGCACTTGTTCAGTCTCCCCTTCCTCACCCTCTCTTACTACATCCTCAGTCGGTGGAGGAGTCACCGCCCTAGTATCAGATGGGCTAGGGGCTCGTCCTCTCCCTCTAGAGGACGTCCTCCCACGACCTCTTCCACGGCCTCTTGCCGCTGTTCTTCCTCGAGCCACAGCCCCAGTGGCTGGCTCAGTCGTTTCTTGTCTTTCCGTTGTTGCTGCTGGTGCGGTCGTTGCTCTAGTTCTAACCATCTGCGAAATAGAGTGAAGATGGTCAGATACCAATTTGTATCACCTAGATACCAATTGGACTCAAGTAGTAGCACGAAAGAAAGAATGAAAGAATGGAATTTTCCTAAAGTCTTATAGCCTCTCAAAGAAAAGTAAAGGCGTCCCCCTACCGTTCCTTAAGACTCTACTAGACCCGTTCTTGTGTGATGAGACCAATGAACCTAATGCTCTGATACCAAGTTTGTCACGACCCAAATCGGGGACGCGACTGGCACCCACATTTACCCTCCTATGTGAGCGAACCAACCAATCTAACCCTTAACATTTTAATACAATATCACAAAAAGAAATGCGGAAGACTTAAACTCATTAATAAAACAATTCAAAACTATTATTATTATCCCAAAATCTGGAAGTCATCATCACAAGAACATCTATCTCAAATTGCTAAACTAAAACTGTCTAAGAAGCTAAAACACTACTAGCTAGTCCATGCCGGAAGTTCAAGGCATCAAGACTTGAAGAAGAAGACCCAGTCCAAGCTAGACGCATTAGCTCACCCTGAATTTCCGAAGGTAGTGAAGACTGGCTAGATCTACTGTTGAGTTGAAGTTGACGGAACGTTTGCTGCATTACACAAATAACAAAGAAGAAAACATAAAAGTAGGGGGTCAGTACAACCACAAGTACTGAGTAGATATCATCGGCCAACTCAATATAGGGAACAGTATATATCAATAATATTAAATCAACTACAATACTCAACATGTAGCAATAACAATATTAATTCATCAATAATACAATCGAGTTCACACATGAGGACTCAAGCCTCAATACCATACTCATTTGGGAATTACGTTCATTAGATTGAGTATATTCATTATCTTTCAAGATTCATTATCTTTCTTCCTCTTGTGTCGGTACGTGACACTCCGCTCCTCTAATTCTATCCTGGTGCCGGAACGTGGCACTCCGATCCTCATATACTATCCTGGTACCGGAACGTGGCACCCGATCCATATACTATCCTGGTGTCGGAACGTGACACTCCGATCCTCATATTCTATCCTGGTGTCGGAACGTGACACTCGATCCTCTATTCATTCTATCCTGGTACCGGAACGTGGCACCCGATCCATATTCTATCCTGTGGTCGGAACGTGACACCCGATCCCCTAATTCATCAAGCTTCTTTTACACTAAGGCATCATCATTCTCATTATATAATTATCAAGCCTTCTTTCATACTAAGGCATCATCAATCTTATTATTAATATGTCAAGCGAATTAGGGTTCTTTTAAGATTTGGGATTCAATAGCTTCATCATGCTTTGTTTTATCAAAACACAATTTCATAATCATAATCATGCAAGCATACAACTTAAGCACATAGCAGGGTTTACAATACTATCAACACATACATTCACTATTAAGGGTTCACTACGAATGTCGTAACATAAACCATAACCTACATCCACCGAAGAATTGGATCAACAAGAAATCTCCAAGCTTTGTTATTCCTCTTCCCCTCTCGATCGATCAATCTCTCTCAATTCGTGTCTCTCTTTTCTCTGTTCTTTCTCTTTTTGTTTTATTCAAACCCTCTTTCCTTTACCCTAATTAAAATATAATTAAGTGTAAAAGAGGACAATAAAACCCCACTAATTAACTCAAAGTTACCCCTTTTATCCCTCAAGGATTTGAGTTATTAATATAAACCCTCAATCCTTATAATTAAGGAAAGAATAGTCCAAAACGTCCCTTAAAACGTGTGAAGAAATCCCATTCTGCCTGGGATTTGCGCAACCAGTGACGGCCCGTCGTGCCTGCGACGGTCCGTCACACAGGTCGTCGCAACCCCCCCCCCCAATTCAGGTGGACTGTGACGGCCCGTCACACCAGTGACGGTCCGTCCTGCACCTCCGTCCTGACGGTCAGAACTCGTTTCTTGTACCAAATTCTCAAAATTGAAGTGTTTTGCAACGGGAACTCACGACGGTTCGTCGTGGATGTGACGGCACGTCCTGCAGGTCCGTCACAATTTACAGAGAGTCGATTTTCAGTATCCAAATTGAAGAATTCTAAGTGTCATGGAACGGAACCTCCTCGACGGGCCGTCGTGACCACGACGGTCCGTCGTGACACCCGTCGTCCCCGCCAGTTTTCCCAGAATTACAATCTGCTGCTCAAACGACTAAACAGGTCGTTACAAAATGATTGAAAAGAGCAACAGAATAGAGAATTGACTCAAACTCTTCTTCTACTGCTTCTTTGTTCCCTAAAACAAAAACAAAAAAGAACTGTCAACAACTCATTGCACAATTGCTTTGTGAAACTCGAATACTTGGCCTCCATCTCATTCATAAAAAGTTTCGCAATTCCGCTGAACCTTATGACAATCCACTTGCAGTTGCAACTTCTTTGTTAAGAAGTTGGGCGTACAGAAAGAAATGAACAGGCAGGGACGTCATATTACACATGAAAACAGAATGATATTTTTTGAAGTAGCAGGTCCCGTTATTTTTCTCTGTAGATTTTTGCTTTTCTTTTTTCACCTTTAAATTACAGAAAACGATATAGATAGTCCAATCCACGTTCCTTCGTGCAACAACAGACTTTCCCACATGATACTTCATGTTCATCAGAAGTTACCTTCATATTATCCTCAGGCTAAGGGTGTACATATATTTGCAATTAGCAGCAAAACAGAGCAAAACCAAAGCAATAACATCAAAAATTGACTGTAACTATTAGGCAACAAAAACAAAGCACCAAAATATTTACCTGTATACTGACCGCCTTCTCTCGCCACTTCGAAGACCTTTCATGCAGCGTGTCCCACCAAACTCCTTTTCTGACAAAGAAAACCAGAAAGCTGAAGCAATGCTGAGTAGTAGAGGAATTCCACGGACTGTCAATGATCCAATAAGAGTAGTTTCTCTGTCAACAAATCCCTGCAGCAAAAAGTTCCATATCAAAAGGCAGAGCTCATGATAAAGAATAGCTAAGTTCCTCATCCAAAAATATTTACCTGTATATCATCCAGGCACAAAAAAGAGAAACAATTTAATGGACAATAACATGTGATTTCAGACAATTATACAGATGATGAGAGTAGCTGAAAAGGTTTTGGAAGAAGATGATGAACCTTAATAACCGTCAGAAGAGAAGTGGAGCAGATGACCGTTTCTATATAATTAAATTAGGGCTGTTAGGAAATAAATTTATAATAATCATATTAATAGTTTTAACTAATATAGGGTTAATAGGTTTAACTAATATATTTAATAATTAATATATATTGATATTGTAGGGTTAAAATGGTAAATCAACTTTGGGGTTAAGAGGTCATGCTTATAATATTATATGATTTACCATGAACCACAAAACCCTCGGGTTGTTTCATGTAAATTTCTTCCTCCAATTCTACATTTAAGAAAATTATTTTCACATTCATTTGATGAATTTGGAGGTCATATACCACACTAATAATTTTTGCATCCGAATGGATGTAATTCTAATTACTAACGAGTATATATATCGACAAGATCAAAATCTTGGTTCTTTTTAAAGCCTTTGACACAAAGTCTTGCTTTATATTTTTCAACAGTTCCATCAATTGTTATTTTCCTTCTAAAGATTCACTTTGAACCCAAAGATTTATTTTCTTGAAGAAGATCAATTAACTTCCAACATTGTTTATTGACACCATCTTTCCAAAAAATGAGTCTACAGAAGACACAGGAAATGTTACAAAATCATATTAGAAGGAAGTAAATTTCCTTTAACATTTACTAAGCCTCTGAATCTCTTTATTAAGTAGATTATCATTTTCATTTCCTAGTCATAGGTCCTATTTTAATTCTTTTAGGAATAGGAACTTGGACTTTGACTAACTCCCACACTTTGAAATATTTCAAGTTGGATTTCCTTCCTTTCCATTTCTCATATGGAAAAGATTTTATTCTGATCAAACAAAATCGCTTTCTTTCTAAAAAGACAACTTTTTGTTGTTCACTTTTGCAGTAAGGATAGTTCTCCACACAAGTTTTGTGTAAACCCGAACTTATAAATAATGCATCCATCATTTCTTTCAACGTTTGCTTTTTCATTAGATTGAGGTGAATATGACAGTAATTTGATAGATATTCCACTTTCCAAACACTGCACAATGAGATTTATACTCTCCATTCTTATCACTTCTTATATTTTTTCACACTAATTTTCAACTTCGATATTACATTATCTAGACATTTCTATTGCTTCATCCTTACCATTCAGCAAATAGACATAGTCATTTCTAATGCAATTTTCAATAAAAGTAACAAATACTTTTTTCCCACCATGAGATGGTGTTAACTTCATATCACAATGTCAGTGTAAATCAATTCTAAGGGATTAAATTCCTTTCAACAGATTTATAAGAATACTAAACATACTTAGATTCCACAAAAACTTGACATTTTTCATTTATTGCACTAAAAGTTAGGCAAAACTTCTAAGTTGATCAGTTTTTCTTACAAAGTTTTGTAATTGACATGCCCCAAGTGTTCATGTCACAAACATTGACTAAAGCAAGTAAGAACAAATAAAAACATTGAGTTTGAAAAACTCTTCGCGAGGTAGCTTTTTCCTCACTAATATTTTATTCCTATTTTTTACAATTTTGTGTGATGCAAACATTGTTTAGATTGTCAAATGTCCTTTTCAGAAGAAATTTCCATAACTTTCAATATGATTGTTATAGAACTACCCATGACAAAGTTTCATCGGGTTCAATAAAGACAATATAGACCAAATGTTATTTTTACAAAAACATAGCAAATGACTATTGCCAATATTCATGTCTATGCAAATACTTTTATTATAATAGACATATCTTTTCATGAAAAAACATATTTTAAGTGATATTTTTTTCATAAAAGAACACAATTATTTTGAACAAGTATATATATAATATGGAGTTTCATACTAGTCACACTATATACTAGTAATAGAGAAACTCAACAACCACAATACCAAATATACTCCAAGAATTTTTTGGGTATACATAATACAAAAGTATCATTACATTTCATATATTTTGCTCCAAAGTTAAATTAGACACCAAGTCTAATCATAAGCAAATACCCCCACATTCAAATGTGATCTCAAAATATTTTTCAAGTATTTGAAAATAGTTTTTTCCACATATTTTAATGTTGGAAACATTATTTTACAAAAGAATTATAGTGCTGCAATTCTCTTTGGCAATGTTTACACAATGTCAAAGTTCATTCCATAGAAACAAAATACCAAAATCACAATTCATTGGTTTTTCCTCTCCTCTATCAATAAACATACCATTAGTATTTTAAATACCAACAATAAGGACAAAAAAAAATTGTACACAATTTATTTCTATATTGCATTGAAGTTTATAGAAAATCAAAAGTACAATATTGACTTATTATGTGAAGTTTTCATATTCTTCAAACCAATTGCATAGTCCTTTATCTAGAGTATAAAACCACAAAAGTTTATTAGTCTACAAAAATCAGACACACTAACATTTCTCACGGAGTACAAAACTACAAAAGTTTTTTTTCCTCCTCTAAACAGAATAACACATATTCTTTATCACATATAAATGTTTTTCTTATCAAATAGTCTTCCAACTATAACATTTTGACATACTATTTTATCAAACAAAAATATGCATCTCTCATTTTTGCAAACTAAAGAATTTTAAAAGCAACAATATTTGCGAAGTAAAATTCATTCCACAACATATGGTTTGCATATCTTTTTCCAAACATACACATGATAAAAAAATTAAAAAAATCAAAGATGATAACTCTTAGAAACTATTTCCTCCTTTGATAATTTAATAAGAAGGTTACCTGATAATCGTTAAACAGAATACCATAAAAAATTTCTGTTTACATTCTCACTTCAACGTTGCTAAACAAAGCAACGAATCATGGAGAAGTAATGCATTTATCTTCTACTTCCATGATCAGATTCTCTCAATCAGTAGAATACAAAAATACTAACAGTAAATAATTTCCTTAAGATTGTTAGTCATCTTGTATTTCAAGCATACTTAGAAGAAACTTTGAACATCTTTGTAAGACAACAAAGTTTAAGAACATTTTCACAACTAGAAAATTAAAAATAGTAGCGAAACTAGAGTCAGAAACAAATTTTAAAAAAAAATGTATGAAATATTTTTCTTAAAGAAGAATTGTTGTTAATATGTGTCTAAAGAATCTTGCCGATTCCAACAAACTTTGCAAAAACACGAAGTTACCAAGTTTAATGAACCAGTGAAGGAAAAAAAATAGAAGAATTGAAATTAATTCACAAATCTAAAATTTGTAAAACACGTACCAGAATCTGGAAATTTTTAATAGGATCAAGTCCACTGAACTCACAGTGTCCCCTTAAGAAAATTATTCCCCTCTAGTATCCGAGGTTTGATTTGGAATATGACCTCCCAGGGTAAAATGATCTCAATCACCAGAGTATAGATACCAAAACTCCGGTGTCAGCGAACCACTCAACGGCAGTAAAGTACACTTAGATTACTAGATTTAGTAGTAGAAGAAGAAATCCATAAATTCTATATTAAAATGAGAGGAAATCTCTCAATTTATAGAAAACAAAGGTAGTGCCAAAAGGTTCTTATTGTGTCTTACCGGAAAGGTCACAAACCTTTGGAAAAGTCACAATCTTTCAGAAAGGTCGTCACCTTTCATAAAAGTCGCAACTTTCCATAAAAGTCACAACTTTTCATAAAAATCACAACTTTTCATAAAAGTCACAACTTTTCATCAAAGTTGCAACATTTCATAAAAGTCACAACTCTTCATAAAAGTCGCAACTCTTCATTTTCCATTCACACCTTTTTAAATCCAACAGTTAGAACATTTTTTGGTCGAATAGTTGAGAACTTTTGATAGTCATGTAAGACTTTCAAGTATACATTTTTCCTTTCCACGACAATAAAATATTAGGTGTGCAAATTGTTAGTTAATACATTTTAGTTTCCAATTTTAAGTATTTCAATCATGCAGATCTGAATTCATTTGGTTGGAATCAATCTTGAAAAAACAAATCCCCTCATCCAAACAGGTTTTACATCTCTTTTTTTTTTCTATAGGAACCTTTTGAATTGAGTTGCATAATGCCATCTCTCCAAACAGCATTACCCCCTGAACTTGCCAACAACGCCATCCGAGTAAGTATCATCTAATTCTAGCTATTTGCATATATGCAGCCTCTAGAATTGTTTTCAAAGTGATTTAAGTATGCATTTCTTTCTTTTTGCTATTGTCTCTTAGCTTCATCGAGAGTGTCTATGACGAGCAAAATACATTGGCAGTAAGGTACGTTTTTTCTTCTTTATGCTGCTCTAAAATCTATCAGTTGTGTGTGGTTTTGTCGATAAAGTTTTTCAGTCCTATTTTGCCTAGGATTCACTTAGGTTTGATTATCCTTTCATGTGGTCCTTAAAAGTCAAGTGCATGATTACCAATGAACTTTATTGACACATTTCCCTTCCTCACACCCTCGAGTGAACCCCATGGTCTTTAAGTCCTTTTTATATTGCACATTTTATTTACATCGGCAAAAGATGTACAGTTTTGAGAAGTGCCTCTCGACAATTTCGCACCCCCAATTCCACACCTCCTCCTCCCCCCAAAGAGACAAGAATGCAAGTTGTCATATATTTATCTTTTTACATGTTAAGAAGCTGCTCCCCCAACATAAAACCTTGGCGTTTTAACTGGACGTTGAGCATGATAGAACCTACCATGTGAAAAATTGCTTGATCAAAATAATTTAAAAATTATGTGAAAAATTGTTGAACCAAAAGCACTGGTGCAAGAGATAGGCTTGTTTTTTATTCTATTGCATGGAACTGTCATTGTGTTTACTATATTTCAGATAAATTTGACTGTCTTTTGAGAAGTAGCTACTTATATAGTTGTCTGTCCCTAATTTGCAGCAACATCACACAGCTTCTTGTTGTATGGTGAGACAGAAGTTCAAAAAGCATATGCATGAGACTGATCCAATAAAATTTCAGAAATTGAAGGAGGAGTAAGTTCATTCCATCTTGTTTTTTTTTTTGCTTTTATTGTTTTCAAAGAAAATGGATGTCCTTCCAAACTAGTGGGAATTTTCAAACGATTATATAACTTGGAGCCAGTTCACATCATGAACCACCTTCTGATTGGATGCATTCCATTATTTTCCTATGGTATTACAGTGCTGCGAGGGGGCTTATAAATCACATGCTGCATGAATCTGAGAAGATGACCGGCCGGAAATTCAGCCAGGGTTCTTGAAATTGCCTGCTAGCACAGGGACAATAATGACATACTCTAAATTTTACCTAAGAAGGCTCAACTTTTTTATTTTCTAGATCTTCGCCCCACCTTTGAGGGTCCATTTATTTTCTTACCTTTTTTGAACAGAAGTTTTTAGACGAACTTTTCTATATCTTTGTGAGTTGAAAAACATTCATTAGTAATATACGTAAACTAACTGTAGTGTCTCAATTGATAAAGTCTTTAAATCAAGCAATTCTCTTGAAAACTGAACCATGAAGTGACCCTTTTTTGGATAAGCAATTCCTTTGGTATACCAATAAGAGGCTAAGAGGCAGATACCTCTCTCTTGATGTATTTGCTCTGTGTAGAGGTTACTTTTTGAAATTAACTAAATTATCCATGTGTTTGGAATTTAAATGCCTTTTGAAGGTGTTTTACCAATGTTTTTTTTTTATAATTAGGTTCCATGTCAATAAAAGATTCATGTTAAATAAGTGAAATTTAAGATGGGTAAAATGTCGATAGTTGCATTAAGCATTTGAAGAGTGCACGGACAAAATTACCCCTCAACATTTATTTTAAGGGAAAAAGGACAATTATACCCTTGAATATTCGTAAATGGTATGCGTATACCTTTCATTATACTTTTAGAACGTCAGTACTTTTGCCATCCACAATTTGGAGCATATTAAGTTAACGGTGGTACAAGTGTCTCGATCCTAACCACTGACTTGATATTTGTTAAATTTCTACCCAAAATTAAAAAAATTCACCTGAAAAATCTAGAAACCCGTCCAAATACATAATACCATGACCCAATAATATTAACCCAGATCCCCAAATCAATTCACCTAAGGGCGAAGAATAAAAGTGGCAACCGTAGCTCCGCCACTATACGGCGGCTCAAGATGTATAATTGTAGGCCGAATCATGATCCGATGGGCAAAATATTGAAGCACAAGCATCAACGAAAGCAGTTTTCGTCAACAAGGATACAACCAGATCTCAATGGTTCATTAAATACTCGAGTGAATTGATTTGGGGATCTTGTTAATATTTTTGGTTATGAGTATTATGTATTTGGGCTGGTTTTTAAATTAATTCGGACGGATTTTTTTAATTTTGGGCAGAAATTTAACAAATATCAGGTTAGTGGTTAGGATCGAGACTCATGTACCGCCGTTAACTTAAAGGGTAGATATGCTCCAAAGTTTGGACAACAAGGGTACTAACGTCCTGAAAGTATAACAAGGATATATGCATATCATTTACGAAAGTTCGGGGCATATTTGTCCTTTTTTCCTTTTTAATAGCTAATTTTACCATCTATTATACCCCCAGTCATTTTGCGAACTCACAAATTCTCTTTTTTTAAACCCAAACACGACCTGCTATATGAAATAAAATCATTCAACAAAACCATTTCAAGGCGTGATGTTGCTTTTCCATCTATCTTCACGCTAAATTGACGTGTGTTGGGATCGTCGTTTGGTCACTTGTCGTGACTGCATTCTGACTCTAACGTTGTTCTGCCTTTCTTTAAAGAGGAAACATATGTGGGCCGGGTTAAGGGAAGGTGTAAGGGAAGGAATTGGGTTGGGTTATGATTAAAGGATTAATTACTTGAGTGGATCTCTTTTAAAAAATAATTACTTGTTTTAGATATACTCTTTAAATATTACCATTTATAGCAATATAATAAAACTATATTTTATTAGATTTTTCTCTCGCCTCTTTCTGTTTTTTTTTCTCTCTCAGCTTTTTAATATTTCTCTCGCTCCTTTTTTTTTGTTGCTCTTTCTCTCTTACATTTTTCGTTTAATTATTTTTTTACTTTTTGTTTTCTCTTTGTTGCTCTCTCTCTCTCTCTCTCTCTCTCTCTTTTCTGTTGTTTTTTCCCCTTTTGTTTCTCTTTCTACTTTCTTTCATAGAGTAGTCAATAATCGTAGAATGAACAAAATTTTGTATCGATAATTAAGTAAACAAATAATTTAATCGCAACAAATGAAGGGACGTAACAAATTGCGAATGAATTAATCTTGAATTAAAAATGTATTACACACATATTAAAGTTGAATTAAAAATGTATTACACACAATGATCTACAGATTAAATTAAACTTGTATTAATAATAAATTAAAGAAGTAATCCAATAAGAATAAATAAATCAAAAAAATTCAAAATAAATTCATTACTTTAAAATTTTATTACACAATATTAAAGTTGAATTAAGAATGAATGAGAAACATAACTAACAAAAGACAAGACAACGATCTATAAACTGAATTAAACTGATATTATTCATGAATAAAACTAATACCATATGTATCTTATAAATTATTTTTGCTTTTATCACTAAGAAAATCAGTGATGGTTGCAATATGTATTAAAAAGGTATTCTGCGTGTCTTATAAATGTATTATTAGTATGTTACCTAAATTATTCTTGTTGGTATCCGTAAAAAAATTAAGTGTGTAATACATATTATAAATGTATTATTCATTAATAAAACATGTATTATATGTGTATTATAAATTACTTTTTATTTGTATCACTAAGAATGTGAGTTGCAATATATATTAAATGTATTGTGCATGTATTATAATGTATTTAAGTGTGTTACCCAATTATTTTAGCAGATATCATTAAATTGGAGTGAAGTTTGCAATATGTATTATAATAGGATTGGATGTTTGTTCATGATTTTAATACAATTTAATACACTTATGAAACTATCTAACACAACTTCATACAAATGCGATATAGTTCCGTAAACTTCATCCTTTTTGAGATTCAATCTAATAATTTTTCTAAAATAAATTATAAAGTTACCCTCTTAAAATTGAGATATAAACTCCAATCAATATTTTCAACTATTTGTAGGAACTGCCTATCTAAACTAATTGCAAAGGAAAGAGCGGTCAATGATTCGTAAACTAAATAAAACTTGTATTAATAATTAATTAGATTAGTACTCTAATTGTAACAAATGAAGAATGTAACAACCCTCTTAGTCGTTTTAGAAATTCCAACATTATTTTTATATTCCTTTTTAGTAGATTTTAAAATAATTTATATGACTTGTAACAATGAGTGACATGATTTTATATTTAATAAAAGATTATTTTATTACAAAAAAATAATACAAAAAATAGACAAAAAAAAGAAAAAGGAAAATAATTAAATAATCAAATAAAATAAATAAAAGAAAAAGAAAAGGGGCAAGTGCCCTAAACTGTTATGACAGAAAGCCGCACGGCTTATGATAAAAAAAAAAAAAAAAGAACGATTTGAAAAAAAATGCAGAGAATAAAAGAAAAGAAAGGGAGAAAAGAAAAGGGAAAAGTAGGAGAAAAATCAATATTTTCATCTCAAGGCGTCAAGGTAATTATTTTCATCCTTTCTATAAAGTTTTTATGTAATTAGAAGTAGATTTTTAGATTAAAACGTGTATAATTTACACTAATATGTGAAACTATTTTTAATTTTGTGTATATGCATATGTTTTTAGCATAAATTTTACCTTAGTCTTATTTACATTAAGTTATATAGATTAATTGCCATTTGTTGATGATCATGAAACAATTATTGGGAAGGGAGGTAAATAGACATGCAAGAAGCCTTCCGTATAAAAGTATTTCAGAAATATCTTTATTTTGGTGTTCAGATATGGGTGATATAAATTGGGATCAATTTGAGATCCTTTTAATAGTATTTCATATATCATTGAGTTTTGAGATATTATATATATAATTAAGTATTAGGTATATGGTATTAAGTGAATGTCCTAATATTTATGATATTGAAAAGAAATTAAAATTTAATCCTAATCTTGAACTTAAGACTTAATTATAAACTTGAGTGAGTTTTTTTTTTTTTTTGTTTAGTCTAAGACGTGCAATATGTGTGTTTGTTAACTTCGAAACCTTATAGTGTTTAATTATTTGAATAGACTGATTTGATTTGGAAGTGCAACAAAGGAGGAAGGCTAAAGTCCCGAAGTGATTGTTCGATAAATTGAGGCAAGTGGATTTCTAAACTCTTGTTAAGTGTATGAAATGCGTGTAATGTCCTTGTGTATATGTTTGGAAGTAACGGGACTGGTGATGGGGTGACTTGCCCACATTGATTAATTCTAATGATGAAAAGAATTGGGATAACAAAAGGCAATGTGATTATTGTTTATGTGTGTTGTGTGAGAAAGGGGTTGAAGTCTTGTTGAATCATTGTTGATGTAACTTCATGTTTGTGTGGTTGTGAATTGTGCGATGTTATGAAAATGGTCATCTCGTCATTATTTGTGTGAACTGTGTCATTGCATTATTCTGAGGCATTGGTTGTGACAAGTGTTATGTGCATTGAGAAAGAATGGGTACTTAAGAGGATGTACATTCGAGGGACGTATCGCGCGCCGCGATGGATACTACCATGTGGTTGTGTTATTACGGATATGTAATTTGTTGAAGTATTGTTGTTGAGGATATGTTAATTGTTGAAGTGTTGTTGTTGAGGATATGTAATTTGTCGAAGTGTTGTTGTTGAGCTACGTGCTACGTAAACTGTGAGTTGTTAGGTGGGTTGATTTTTAATGAGGTTTGTAGTTGTGGAGGTTCGGTCGGTTGGGGTGGTAGGAGTACTCGTATTTCATCCCCTTAGCTTGTGTTTAGAGGTTTACTTGCTGAGTACCGTGTGGTTTGGTACTCACCCCTTGCTTCTACAAATTTTTGTAGGTTATGAGCCTGGATTTTTGTTGTATTGTCATTCTATTCTTTTCCGAGGCTTCTTGGAGATTTGTGAGGTAGCTGTTTCCATCTCAGCAGACTTTCTTCTCCATAATATGATCTGTTGTTATTCTAGAAAGAACAAGTTCATTGAGACTTGAGTTTTTCTTTTGAATCAATTGTAATACTTTAGAGGCTTGTGCACGTGACAACCAGGTTTTGGGGTATAATGTAAGTCGATAATAAATTTTCCGCATTTTATTGTAATAAGTTTAATTTTAGGCTGACTTGTCTTGGTGGGATAAGACAAGTGCCATCACGTCTATTTTTGGGTCGTGACAAAATGGTATCAGAGCCCAAGGTTCATAGGTCTCACGTGTGTACAAGTCGAGTCTAAATAGAGTCTCGATGATTGGTACAGAGACGTCTGTACCTATCTTTGAGAGGCTATAGTGACTTTTAGGAAATATCTTCACTTCTTGGATCACTATTGTGCGTACTTGGTCCCGTTTTGATTCTTATCGATTCACTCCATTCACTCTCGTTTATGTGATGACTCGTGCGTAGTTCATTTTGTGAATCATTGGCATGTCGTGTATTAGTTTGTTGTTAGATCTGGTATTAAGGTTGAAATAATATATTTATGAAACGAATGCGTGATCATATTTGAAAGAGTTGAGTAGGTTAGTTATCATTGTAAATAATAATAATAATATAGTACTTATCTGGTATAAGCAAAATATGGAATGGTTCGACAATTAGAAGTTAAATGTTTGAAGAATTGACTAGATAATAAATAGTGTAATACAATTGATATAGTTGTCATACCATTAATGGGTTGCTTAGCAAATGATGTTGCACCAATTCAGATCAGAATCCCTTTTGTGGTTTCACAGATTGAGTGTATACCAAGAAGGTCATGATACGACTATTACAATGGTACTGATGGGTACTTGGTTAAAATTATGAAGTGTGTTACTTTTGATATTGACCTTGCTTACGAAAGAATACATAGCTGGGTTAGATACAAAACT
>JAKWIY010001338.1:0-21676 GCA_027704805.1 Solanum corneliomulleri | reverse complement strand
AACGACCCCACAAGGCTCCCAAATTTCATTTGCAGCAGAAGTGGAAAGGGAATCTCGTCACAATTTCTGATTTTGTTGATGGTTGTTGAAATTCGTCAGACATTTAAACCTAACTATAATTGTTAACTGTTAATAGTGAAAGATAAATAAAATTTCTCGATTTTTAATTAAAAGCCTCGAATCAAATAGTATTGATTTATTTATTCTGGTTAGCGATCATTTTTTCCTCAATTCAGTTCAAATTTCAAAATAAATACAGGAGCAAGAAAATAAAAATTAAAAAGTTCAAAATTATGGTCAAAGTTAGGAATGGATATGATACAGTACATGTTGAATTACCATATTCAATCCAACTTTGACACCGCAATTCGATACTATGCTAATTGGTATGTATTTTAATTTTTTAATATATGATGTAATATTGGATATTTATAAAGAAAATATTGAAATATCGAAAATTATATATGTATTTACATATAAAATCGATTGTATACATGAATATTAATGGTAATTATTAACAAAAAGAATTGATTTTGCTTTTTTAAAAATATTTTTTTATATAATATTAATATGATATTCTTTCCGTTCAATATTATTTATCATGATTTCTATTTTTAGAGTCAAATTATAAAAAAAAACTTTAACTATCATGTTATTCGTCGTTTTAGACGCCTTAGCAGCCATGGTGACTCTAATCTTCCATTAAAATATACCTTCAACTGTCATTTCCTTCTACTCTTTTCTTCTTCTTCTACACTTTTTCCCCCTTTCTTAATTAGACCAATTTTTTGTCTTTCTTCATATCTCAACTCTATACATATATACCACTATCTTAACATATTTCCATCTTCATCTTTTCTCTTTCTAATTTTTTTTTTTTAATTTCTGGATCTTAAAGCTCTTACACTTGGGTGTTTTGATCGAATGCCTTGACAAGATTTTACTTTCTGTGTTGTATCCTATTTGAATCTCAAATTTTGAACAATTTTTAGAGTTTGCAGTCAAATAACACAGAAAAGAAGAATATTAATAGCTCATTTGTTAATTAATAGCTCATTTGTTTGAGTGTCGAGTAACTTTGAGTATTTGGTAAATCCAGAATTGGATTCAACTTTCTGGATTAGCTCAAAAATAAATTAGTTTTTCTAAAAATGGCGGATGTTTTGCAGAACAATGGTAAACTGGATGATCCAAGTATGATTGAGCTCACAGGGAAAATACTAGTGGTAGCAGTCATAGTTCTCTTTCTTGTATTGATGTTAGTCTTCTTTCTCCACCTTTACTCAAAATGGTTCTGGAACCAACGCCGGCAAGCGGACAACCACCGCAATGCCGCCGCACGGCAGCGCCGGCGCCGGCGCCGTTTCGACTTTTCTCCAGGTCATGAAGTTAATGTTATATCTGTTCTCAAGAGGGGGCTTGACCCTGTTCTTCTGAAAACAATTCCTGTAGTTTTATTCGATCCAGAAGAATTCAAAGATGGATTGGAATGTGCCGTTTGTCTTTGCGATGTTTCTGAAGGTGAAATGGCGAGACTTTTGCCTAAATGCAATCATGGATTCCATGTAGATTGCATTGATATGTGGCTTCAATCTCATTCTACTTGCCCGCTTTGTCGAAACCCAGTCATGTTACAAGAAGCAACAGTGGAAACCATACTTAGAACGCCAATAGAAGAGGAGGTGATAAATTTCCCAACTAATGTGTTGTTTTGGGGAAATGAGAATCAAGTGAGCACAATGGGTTCTAATAATTTGGAGGAAGATTTGCAGGATCCTAATTCTCCTCCACCACCAGTAGCAGCACCATCATCGTCATCCTCGTTAGATTCTACGAGTGATAGACCGTGTGTTTCATTGGTAATAGATATTCCAAGGCAGATTAACGAAGTAGTAGAAGAGGAAGAAGATAAATCTCCAATGCCCACAAGATTGAGGTCTTTGAAAAGGCTCTTGAGTAGAGATAATAGGGTTAATCCTTCAAGCCCAAGAATTAATGTAGATATAGAACAAGGAGGCAGATGAGGTGAAACTGTTCTTTTATTTTTGATGTAAATTTCAAATGAGTGAGAGATCTTTGATGTTTGAAAAAAAAAATGGAAATCCCTGAAAATGTTGTCGCACCCATGTCGAATCCTTCAAAAATGCACTATTTGAGAAAGATCAGACAACACCCAATGACATTTTTGAAGAGTTGTAGAACTCTCATTCGTTTATTATTCTTGATGCAGATGTGAAGTTTGACACTTTCATCTTCTTATAATCAGTAAATATATGATGTATATGTATAAACAACAATGCAGTGGGCTTCTCTATTTGAGAATGAAACAATTTATCTCTCTTACATAACACTATTTCAGTTATTTTGTTGAAAAATATCAATGCATCTTTTGTTGCAGAAAGAAATAATTAAACCAAGAGTGATCAAGCTAAAATTATACAGTAGATATTAAGAAGGCTATATTGACCAAAGTCGAAATAAATTTCATTTAGGTACTTGAAATCTTACTCGTTTCAATTCAGCATCTGAACACATTTTTATCATACTTTCCGTTCAAATTATGGACTTGTTTTCTTGCGCCTGTTCTCTTATGCTAATTAGATAAGTTAACACTTAAAATATATTACCTTAAACTCAGACATATTCCAATTGAAGATAATGTGCATAATTAAAAGAGATGATATACTTAAGTGATTAACTTATTCACATATTGTACATTTTAGATAACACATAAAACATGTTACCAAAATTTAATCATGAAATATCTAATAAAAATATTTTATCACGTTCTCAATTAAAACAAGTCAGTAATTGAAATGTCTAAATAAAATTTGTTTAGGGGTTGTCCAGTGAATGTAATGCTTTATGATGTAAAGTGCCCTTGAGGATTGTCACATTAACTATTTAATGGAGATGCTAACCAATGTGAAATTGAATTTTCTTTTCTAAACTTGCATTAACCAAATGTGGCAAACCTAGAGATATATGACAAACCTAGAACATTTTGCACTTACAGGTAATAATCACACAGAGAAGTATTACACAACCATAGAATTCGGATACTTTGTTCTAGAGAATAGCAAGTTCCCTGCTAATGAAACTCACCATCAAAGCTGAAGTAGCGGCAGAGCCATTACAACACCAAATATTGATACTAGCAACAGCAACAACCAAGTTGGCAAAGATTTCCTCCGTTGGTTCTCCATGTCCTTATGGGGCTCTACGCTATTCAAACCATCCAACAAGGGTGAGGAAATTTCCGCTTGAATTGGCATGGATGACACCTGCTCCTGGTCTGGATGCACCAGGAGCTTCTGCTCTTCATACTTCTCCACATACTCTGGAAACAATTTTCTAAAGGTAGGGCTGAGATGAAAATTAGTGAGTTAAAAAGGTATCAAACAGAAGGAGCTATTCAAACAATTGACATTATTGTGAAAATAGTAGATCACTTATCATGTAACAGATTTTGTACTGCATGAACTATACAGCTTAAGGCAATTATCTGAAACAAATACAAGGTATGCAGCGTTGAAATCATAGTTGACTCACTTCTTACAATTGAAAGCAAGAGAAGCCTTAGCAAGCTTCTGTTTCTCAGCAACTGTTGTTGTTACACTGCCTGTGGTAGGGCTGGTGTCCATCTGCAGGATGGGAGACATAAAAGTTGCCACTAATGCAAATGAAATGTTTTTTTGATAACCAAAATCAGAAATTAACAAACGTTGTTGCCTAGGACTAATGCAAATAAATGTTTGGGAAGCAAAAAAAGATTTTGAGCTATAGGATGTACAGAAAGGAATATTTCATGGATTTAGTCGTCTATGGTTTTGAAGATATCTATGATAAGCATTGTGGATAATGCAGGCCTAATATGGACCAATTATTCAGCATACTAAAATATAGGGGTTCCATATCATGAAAAGCCAGATTTGAAATGATCCATGTTGCGGAACCAAGACAACCTATCTTACTAACAATAAGAAAGGGTTAGTGTCAAGAAGCAGTAACCATTTTGAAAGATAGAAAAGAGAAAGGCGTCCTAACAGACGGGGTGGGTAACTGGGAGGGTTACTGCAGTTCTCTAAGCAGGCAAAGGGAAATTAGGAAGAATTCAAGGCAGCTCCCACCTCTCCTTTGCACAATTCGAAGGTGGCTTTGGCTTTACGTTATGTTCAATAGGTCAGTGGGATGAGATAGGATTTAATTTCAGCATATAGCTGGTGGAGTTCAAAATAAGGACCATATTTTGTTTAGTGCTGCTTGATGTGTAAAGACAGAAGAACCTAACTGTCATACACATAAAAGAAATGAGCATTAACTAAAAAAAAGAGCGCAATTCAGAAAAATAAATCAATAATGAAAATGAAATCAGGTCCTTTACCATAAAAGAGAGCAGTCCAGTGAGTATGCTGCAGGTAAGTGGAGGAAGATCAATCCAAATGAAGAAATATGACTAAGAAGACAACATAGTAAAACTAAATATTCAACTTATTTCGGAAAAACAAAAAATACAGGTTTTTGCTACTTTGTTCTGAAAAGTAATCAGAATAATACTTCAACTCACATTTTTGTTATACAAAAAGCGGAAATAAGTTTTGTGGGCAAAATAAAGATTTTCAGACAAATTTGACTGAAAAAAAGGAGAGCTATGGGATGGCGAGACAAATAAAGTGACCATATGTTTTACTCTTTGATAAGTATATTGTAAGTTATTACCTTGACACAGACCACATAGGGTTCCAGCTCTCTGGGTGAACTGTGAAGCAATATGGCATAACGAAGGTCAGGAACACCAAATCCATTCAAAACAACAAACAATAGTAATTATAATGCACTCTATTAACACTTACAATCACTCATAGATAAACAAATTTTCTTTTGTGTCATAAACCTTCCATTTGGAGTAACCATGCTACAGACAAAGCAAACATAGTTATGTGATTCCAAATAACGAAAAGAAAACCTTACTGAGACACATTGCTCAAAGAGTAGAAACAAGTCTGGGATAATCAAACTGATCTGAATATAGATTACCTGATTCCAGGAGGTTTAAATGGATATTCTGGAGGAAACTTGATCTTACCATAATATAATCCACCTTATTATTGAAGTTGGCAGCATTTCACAAGCAACAACCAAAAGAGAAAGACTAACTCAGAAAAACGACTAGAGTATTCAAAGGTGATAAAAAGAGTGTCAAATGATAAGGTTTGGGAAGAAGGTGCATCACATTAGTATTAGTGCATTTTCAAAATAAATATCAAAGTTAGTTGGGGAAAGTAGAAACCTGCAAAGGGTGTTCCTTCACTCCCCTCCAAAACATAATCTGGACATGAGATTTAGGTAAAAGTGGGAAGATTAGGAAAAGCAAAGCAAACAGCATAATGAGTCATCCGCCAAAAAGAAGCTAAAACTATAGCACATTGGCAAGTAAGCCGAGAAAAATATATGCACTAGAAGAAGAGCATCAGATGATACATAACAATTTCATTCCCTAATTGGCAGTTTTCATTTAGGTGATTTGTGTCAATTTAGTTCCTTATTAGACTGCCTTACAACAGAGTGTATTTAGATGCATGGGGCACAAACAAGTGAAAACAAAAATTCATGCAAAGTAAGTATCAACAGGAAAGGAATAAGACCATCTGCTTATTTGGTAGAAGAAAGGAACTAGACAAAGTTCATGATAACCAATATGTTCAATTACTTATATTGACAAATACATGTTGAGAGAACAAGCAGCAGAGACTTACGCCACTCAAGAATATCATTTGGTGAAGGGCGGGCCACAACATGGGAGACGGTTCCTGCAATATCACAGTCTTCATCACTTACTGAGGACTCAGATCAGAGTATAAATGTCCAAACACACATCAGGAAGAAGAGTCTAATTAACAAGGCACAGTACATGTTGTCCAATACCAATAAGTCCACCAAACAAAACTTTAGGTTCAAGTTGTATAGAAAATAATAATAGAAGTGCCATGCTTTCACCTCAGGCAATCAGGAAGAGAAAAACAAAGAACTTCAACTAAAATAACAAATGTTAAGCTACAATAAATTACAAGTGGTAATGTCACGAGGGGCAAGAAGATGAAAGTCACAACTAGAGTTCATAATATGTAAGATCCAATGTGATTAACCTGCACTTTAAGTAGGACCTCTGACATATTCATTTTCATGGGAAGTAAAGGAAGCTGCCTTGTAATACAGTAAATTCATGTATAATATATTAACTGAAGGAACAAAGATACATACTTTACAAAGTGCTCTATATTCCTTCTGGAGTCGCTTTACACATGCCTTTTCTGCCATGTCTAAGCTTCAAAATGCGAGGAAACTACAGGATGATACTTGGAGTTTCACTTATTCTCTACAAGTAAACATGTGAGATTTTGAATTAAAATACAAAAAATTTGAAGGGGAAAAGATTAAGACTGACGTGGGTATATGATACTTAAAAACATGGCCAACGAAAATCAAGTCAATATCAATCAGTGCAGAAAAATAAAGAAAAAGAGGCTAAAGTATATACTCTTATCCTCCAGCTAAGAATGGTCATCAATTCCAAAGAACTAACACTTGGAAAGTGGTGAAGCCAGGAACTGAAGGATGGAACGAACTAATATACAGAAGGATTAATGTGAATTTTCAGAAGTTAAGAGGGGACATCAGTAGATTTCTAAGGCACCTCTAAACTTCCCAAAATCTCAAAGGACAAAAGGCTGTAATCTCAAATTTTGGTGACGGACACTGCTCATCCTTTCCCCAATAAAATTCACCAGGTACATCATCCGCAGCGAACTTTTTTCTTTTCTTTACGAGAGATAGAGTCTGTCTACAATAGAATAGAATTTTGTTTTTGATTTGTCGGAAAAGAAATTAGCTATCTGTAAAGAGGTCCTCTATGCTCTTAAAAACAGGGATCAACGCCTTTCAATTCCCTTCTCTGTAGCAATCAAAGGAAAAATGTCTAGACATACTTGAATAGAAGTATAACAATAATAAACCAGCTATTCGAGCATCATAGTGTATGAAGTGTGTCTCAAACCAATCATATTAGAGGATAAACATAGAATCATTGGTGAAGCTATAAAATACAATTGGAGCCACTCTACAGCTTGGCTGAAGCAGTTGATGGCCATCTTTTCTACACAGAAATCTATTGCATATGAAAAGTAGAAAGCCAAGAAATGCATGATATGTTATCACACATGACATTTTTAGTGAACCAAAGTCTTTCAAACTATTCGAGAACCAATTCTTTAATTATTCACAATATTTTGTAGTGGAAACAATCAAATATAGCCGTGTTCTATTTGATATAGTTCAATATACCCTTCCTTGTGAGTACCATTCAATTATGACTGACCCTACCCTTATATTTTGACACTAACACCTTGTTTGGAAGGTTGTTATTCATTGAATTGTTAGTTTAAATACAATATTTACTTTGATTATTACTTAAATTTTATTATAAAGTATCATTTAAATCCATCGTTAGGTAACGACAAAAAGTCTCATTTTGTGTAATGACCGATTTGATGTGATCGCGTGGTTACGTTAATATTTTCTTCTCATTTTATCTTTACTTATTATTTAATAATCTTATTATATTCTTTACACTACCGTTTCATAGTAGCTCTACCCATACTATACTTTTCTTGTAGATATGTCATTCAAATTATTGACATGTGACATTATGTATGAAGGAGAATGATACAGTATATCCAAATATTGCATTCATTAAATCATACATGATACAATACAATACAATACAATACAATACATTATGAAACAGTACGGAGTAACCATCCAAATAAAGAGTAAATGGTTGTTAAGTACGGTTTTGTAATGTATAGTTTGGATAGATTGTATTCTCCGTCACTTATCAACAATTCAAATGATATATCTTCAAGAAAAGTAGAATACAGAGTACAACTACTATAAAAAAGGTACATAAGGAATAAAATAAAATTATTAAATAACCAATAAAGACATAATGAGAAAAAAATATTATAAAATAATGAAGCGAAAACACCAAATCATTCCTTACACAAAATAAGCCTTTTTGTCACTACCTAATGATGTATTTGAACATACACTACAATAAAATTTAATTAACAATCAAAACAAAAACAAAACTTAAACTAACAATATAATATATCCGTTAACAACTATCCAAACAAATTGTAGTTTACCCTTAATTAATTTAGACTGAGGGACACTATGCTTAGCTCATAAGCAAATAACTTATCCCTAAGTTTCAAACTACAAACTCATACCCGACCCAACAATTCAACAACAACAATATATCTAAATCCCACGCGAATGGAGTCTGACAAGGGTAAAGTGTAAAAAAGAAACTCATACCCGACCCGGAACCAGTTATTTCACTTGTTCTCATTTCCTTCCAACCCCCATCAATGGAACCCTCTTCTTTCTCTCTCTCTACATTCTCCTTTCTCTCATCAATCACATATCAATGACAGAAAAAGGATCCACAGCCACTTCTATAGGACTATCAGTTCAATCAAAAGCAAAATTCATAGAAAAATTCATCGCAAAATTCAACAAATTAGATTGCAGATAACTCACAGTTATAGAGTCGAAGGGAAGTGTAGGAACAAATAGATTACCGCACTGAAAAGGGGAATTGAAATTGAAAATCTCAAATTCCCTAGTGGAGCTTTGACCCTTTATTGAAATTTTTCTGACTCTTTTTCTGCAGCCCGCATCAGTACTACTCCAATTTTTCCTATTTGGGAAAAACAAAAAATAAGGTGCTTATTCGTGTTTTGCTTTACTTCGCCATTTATTTGGGGCCGTTGCCATATGGTTGAAATTTTGTTTACCCATGATGCTTTCACGGCTCTGACTCATAAGAGCCCAAACGTAAGGTTTCGGTTGCTCGTATACCCATTAATTTTATATCGAATTATAGACATATATTAATGTAGAAATTTATATAAAATTAAATAGTAAATTGTTTGGTGTAGTGATCGGTCATGGGTGATTAAAATTGTAAATTGCATCTGTTGTGGCTAAGCATTCGATTTCCACTATGATAAATTCCTCGACTAGTTACTAGGTTCTATTTATTTTTACTTATCAATATTGATATGTTTTCTTGAATGTGAAAGTGTAAAAACTATGAAAACTTTTCCATCTTTTACTTGTTTGGTTCGATAAAATTAAACAATAAACACCCAGCAACAAGGAGTCGCTTGGTGTAGTGATCGTTTGGAGGTGTTTAAAGTTGTACACTGCATTTGTATTCCCACTACGATAAAATCCTGAATTCGTCATACTTATCAATATTTAATATTCCTTCTAAAACGTGAAAGTGAAAAAACTATCATAAAATTTCTATCTTTTATTTGTTTGTTTCGATAATATTATGCTTCAACTTTGTTATTTGAAATTAATATGTCCCTCGTTATAAAAATCGCTCATATATGCCTATCATTACAAAATTAACACACATATCAAGTTTGTTTTTTATATGATTCTTTATTTGTTAGTTATAATGTTTTTTTTTCCAGTTAATTCCTAGAGCCTGTTTGGCTCAGCTTAAAAGCTGGTCAAACTGACTTAAAAGCTGGTTTTTGACTTAGAGCCTGTTTGGCTCAGCTTAAAAGCTGGTCAAACTGACTTAAAAGCTGGTTTTTGACTTATTTAACTGTTTGGCAATATTCAAAATAGCTTATTTTAAGTTAAAAAAAACTTATTTTAAGCCAAAAGTTAAAAGCTGGGGTAAGGGTGCTTTTTTCTTTTTGGCTTATAAGCTGTTTTAAGTTGACCACATTTTTATGTTTTTTCCCTTAATATTTTTATACAATCTCCAAATTACCCATATAACCCTAACATCTCTTTCTTCTAGTTTCCCCTTTTCACGTTTGACATAACAACTTCAGCACTTTTATCCAAACACATAACTGCTTATTTTAAAAATAAGTTTCAGCACTTTCAAAAGTACTTTTTTAAAGCTGCTTTTATTAAGCCCATCCAAACGGGCCCTTATTTGACTGTTTGGCAATACTCAAAACAACTTATTTTAAGTTAAAAAAAACTTATTTTAAGCCAAAAGTTAAAAGCTGGGGTAGGGGTGCTTTTTTTTTTTTAGCTTATAAGCTGTTTTAAGTTGACCACATTTTTATGTTTTTTCCCTTAATATTTTTATACAATCTCCAAATTATCCATATAACCCTAACATCTCTTTCTTCTATTTTTCCCTTTTCACGTTTGGCATAACAACTTCAGCACTTTTATCCAAACGCATAACTGTTTATTTTAAAAATAAGTTTCAGCACTTTTAAAAGTACTTTTTTAAAGCTGCTTTTATTAAGCTCATCCAAACGGGCCCCTAATGTCACACATAACGCATAGATGTCTAAAACATCGATAAAAAAAATTGTTAAAAAAAATCATGATTGGACATGTATTTTAAATGATATTATAAAAAAATAGAGCAGAATAAGATTTATAATTAAAAAATCAATAGTATATAAATTTTGAATCGATAATTTTTATAAAATTGATAGAGTATGAGATTTACCGATTTAATGTTGATGGTCACTCTCCATATGAAACATGTTATCCGAACGAAGAGAAATTGCAAATCTCAAGTTCTAAGAGTTGGTTTCGGCTAATGAAATGAAGCGAGGAGAAAAAAATATGAAAGAAACTTTTTTATGATTATAGATTATATTATTTATACATATGACACTTTTTTATTGACCGTTGACTTGATAGGCATATTATGTTATTGACCGTTGACTCTTAATGTTACTTTACAAACATAAATGTATAAAATATATTTATGTTTGTATAAAGAGAAAGAAAATTATATATATACATATAAATATATTTTTATTTCCCTCTCCGAAATCTCGCGACACTCTCATTCGTCTCTTTCACTTTATACAAACACAAATGTATACATTATATTTATATAAAGAAAAAGAAAATTGTATATACGAATACAAATACATATATTTTCATCTTATACACTTACGATTATACAAATACAGATCTTTCCGTACCCATTTCTCTTTAGTTTTTCTTTTTTCTCGCTATAAACAAGCACAAATTATACAATTGATTTATTTGTATATTTATATTGAAACGGATTATACAATTGCTTCTTTTGTATATGTATAGCGAAATATACATATTAATAACCATAGCAAACATAAAGTTTACTATGGAGCGCAATTATATAAAATATAAATATAACATATAAATATAATTTTTATATTTGTTATTTGTGAAAGTTACTTTGAAAGATATCCTTTAGACCTTTTAAAATAATTTCATATTGTAGCCCTTTTCAACTAATTCGAGAACATATATTAAAAGGGTATCATTATTGTATAGAGAATGTATTGTACATGTATTAAAAGAAATTCTATATGTGTAGAATCTGTATCATCCCTATAGTATGTATATAAAAAATGTATTATTATTGTATAATTGCTGTATAATAAATGTATACTAATTAATTGATTAATTATAAGAGAGTAGTATTGAAAACACTTATGAATTACTTGACGTGAATTTATTAGCTAAAGAATATTTTTAAGCAAAATATGTGTGAATGATATTTTTAGACCTTTTTCTATAGTTCAAGAATATTTTTAAGACTGTCAATAGTTCTGAAACGAAACCGACGATTCTCGCCAAGTTCAGGGGGTCAACCATTCTCTTTGCTTTTAATTAAGAGTATCACAATCCTTGAAGAGTTAGTTTAAAACCACTTAGTATAATGTGACAGATCGAGAGTGCATTTAAGTTTAAGTAAAAGATCTTTTAAGACTGTCAATATTTCGAGAACAAAATTAATAATTCGCTTCAACTTTTGATTTCAAACAATCTATCGAAAACTTATGTAGCCATATATACCAATCACCCAATATTATCTTTTCATACATATTCATCAATTCATTTTGCCCACTATGTTATTTTTTATAAAGAAAAAAAAACATGGATTATTTTTCGTACTAGCGACCAAATATTTGAGATTGACTCATCAAAAGGGATAAAAACAAAAATAATCAAAAGTAAATACAACGTAGAAGGATATTATATATGCAACCAATTGACAACGTGTTGTTCTGGAAATGCAAGTTTGTAAATATATAATATAATTATTAATATTGGGTCATAAATAATTGAAGGATTTTATCCTAGTGAAATGTGAGATCCTTCTCATTCACACTCAAATTCGTATATTATTCATGAATTTAGAATTCTACTATTATATCCAAACTATGAAACTTAAAAATCAAAGAATATTGCAAATCCTTTACATGGTCTAGAAGGTGTCCCTCGAACGTAACAAACCCAAACTCTAATATCATATTTAATTAGGTTTTAAATCTAAATTCACGACATTCCGAAAAATTAGCTTATAAAAAGTAATATAAAATTCTTGTCTCTATTTGATATGGAATTATTTTTTATTTAAGGTGTCAAATTAGCGAGGTTGGATTGAAATTCAAGATATTAGAATAAGTTGAAAACAGTAATTGGGTTGGGTCTTGGTTTTCCGAAGTTAACTTTGGGCTCAAATGAATATGAAATGGGTTGAGTCTTGATCCGTTCAATTTGATCCTCTTAATTTCAATATAATATTATTTAATATGTATAACCATATTTTGAATTTCATTTTGAATTTTTTAAAAAAAGAAGAAGTTATAACTGTGTAGAAATTTTTTAAAAATTATATAAAATAGACAGTAATCCATACCTTCCATTGTAGGAACATACATATATTACATGGGATATTGTATGTAATAGCAAATTAATAACCTAAAATAAATGGAGTAGCTATGGTTTGATTTAATTGTGCTCCATAGCAAACGTTAGCCAAAGTTTGACAGTTTCCTCTCTCCCAAAAATCTCGCTCGTCACTCTCCCATTCTCGCTCGCCGCTCTCCCTCTACTGGCCTCTCTCGCTTTATACACAGAAGTGTATAAACTGTGTTTCTGTTTTGTATAAAGCGAGAGAAAATTATATATACACATGCAAAAACATATATCTTCGTGCTTACACTTAATTATACAATTTACAAACATTTTACTTCAATTCAATTGCAGACAAATGCAATTTTTATACAAATATTACAAAAGGCCAACGAATTATACAATTGCGAATTATACAATTGCAGTGAAATGCAATTTTCTCTCGCTTTATACAACAGAAGTGTATATATTGTGTTTTCTATTTTTGTAAAAAACGAGAGAAAAACATATATCTTCTTTCTATACATTTATAATTATGCAATATACATACATTTTACTTCGATTCAATTGTATGCAAAGCAAATTTTATACAAATATTGCCGCGAAATAGGGAGCGAATTATACAATTGTGCATTAAACAATTGCAGTGAAATAGGATATCGAATTATACAATTACAGCGAAATAGGCCAGCGAATTATACAATTTAGGCCAGCGAATTATACAATTGTATATGTATAGCGAATTATACAGTTTTATATTTGCTATGGAGCACAATGATGCAAACTTTGCTATAGCATACAAATATGAATTTTTTGTTTGCTATATGTGACTATTGTCCATATTACATCAATGCAAATAATGAGTCTTAAAAAGGGTTAAAATTGGAAATTAAAACTGGGCTCAACTGAGAATTCTCTTAAAATGAGTTAAGACTTGAATTATTTGAGATTAAACCCAATTCAAAATGTTGACACCCAATTTTGGCCTAACATTTTTAAAAATTCGTAATTTTGGGGCACAACGTTAATCCCGTCATTTGAGCCCATTTTGAGTTTTTATTTAAGTTGGTAACTGGGTCAAAAGAGGGGGGAATTTTTCAGAAAAGAAAGAAAAGAAAAGGGAGCCGCAGCCCCCTCTCCTCAATCTCTCTTCCTCTCCCTTAGCCGCCACCTCCCCTTTACCCCTCTCCCAGCCGCCTCCAGCCCCTTCCCTTCCTCTCTTCTTCTTCTCGTTGCCTTGCGAGTAACAGCCAGCAGGCGAGACGGACAGCAGCAAGCCATCAGCCGCCAGCCCCTCTTCTCTCTTCCTCCGTTCCCCTTCCCCCCTCCCTTTTTCGTTTTTCCAGCAACTCGCACCACCAAAATAACCTTCTCTGTTGAAAACGAAACCACCTCAAAACCCTTTTTGTCTTCCCTATTTTTCCAGCAAATCAGACCCACCCCCTTTTTCCTTTTACAATTTCTACTTGTTTTGCAGGTGTATGAGCTCCGACCACGCTGGAACGAAGGCGAGCAAAATCCAGGCAGCCGAACTCCGGCAACCTCCAAACAATCAACCTATTACCTCTATTTTTGCAGGTATCCAATCGTCTGGCATGGCTTCAGCTCCGCTGAACAACACCAACCAGATCCACCTGAAATTCGCTGCCTCTCCCAGCAACAATTGAGCAGCGAGCTCCATCTCCGATATTTGCTGGAGAAAAGGTAAATTTATTTTGTCTCTGTTAACCATGACTACCTTGCTTTTGTTCCATTTTTACCGTATATTGTTTCAAATGTTTCATCCATTTTTTTTTATTTTTTGTTTGGTGTGATTTGTTATATATCATACTTAGTTGTGATTAAATTTTTTTTATGTCTAAATTATGTGTCTTCCGTCTTTGTTCATATACTTTATTCCGTTAATTTTTATATTGCTAATGGGTGTTGTTATGATTTTATGACTTTATTTATATTTGTTAAGTTTCTTAATTTTTTTTTTTTATTATTATTATTATGGTTAGTTATCTGTATTATGAGTTTGACAATTTGTCTTGTTGCTTTCTACTTTCAATCATCATCAACGTTATTTTTCTCTTTTAATTGATTACCACTAACTTATTTGGCTTATTTTTCATCAAACATTTTGTTAATATTGTCACTCTTATGTTGTTCTTGTATCTTTCTTCTTTGCTATATTTAGTGTGTTACTTTTTCTATTTCTTTTATGACTTTGTGTGGTTGTTTCATTAATTTAGCCTTTATTCTTAATTTATTTTTAGTTAGTCTAAAAGCAATATTTAATGTCCAACAGTGGTGTTAGTTAGTATTATTATAATTACAATTTGTTATGCCGTTATCATTTGGTTATTGCATTTTTCTTTAGATTGATTTGCATTAGTTTAATGGCTTTTTTTTTATAAGTTAAATGGCCGATGAAAAATCTATCCGTCGTGTTTAGAGGCCTCCCCATTTTAAAAGACGGAATTTTAATTCAAGTTTTTATATTATAAATTGTTAAATGGCCAATGAGAAAACTCTCCGTCAGTTTTGGAGGCCTACCCATTTTGAAAGACGGAAAATTTAATCAAGTTTATATTATAAAGTGTTAAAGGGCCGATGAAAAATCTATCCGTCGGGTTTAGAGGCCTCCCCATTTTAAAAGACGGAATTTTAATTCAAGTTTATATATTTTATATGTTGAAAGTGGCCGATGAAGAAATTACCGTCGATTTCCAAGGCCTCCCATGTCAATAAGACGGATTTTTATTTTGAGTTAGTATTTGAGTTATTTATTTTATTTATATTATTTTGGCACTAACTCTTTTACTAAGTATCTTTACAGGTACCCGGAGGTGCTTCTCCTTGAAATCATTCGCAAAGCTCGAATTATACTTTTATTTCATTATTTTGTGAATATTGACGTTAGGCAAACTTTAGGCCGATGATTATTATTTTATTGTGTTTATTGCATGTTTATTATATTTGTATATTATTTTATAATCTTCCTCAATTTAAAAAATAAATAAAATGAATTCAGTCGGGAACCACATTTGTGGATTCCGAAGGATGCCTAACCCCTTCCCTTCGGAATAACTTAAACCCCTTACCTAGAATCAATTTGGTTTCGTAGATTAATAATTGGTTTCCTAGTTTTCCTAAAATTAGGTGGCGACTCTTTTTTTTAAAACTCGTTTATTCTTAAAACTTTGTTAAAAATTGAAACAATTAATCATTTTCGAGTTGCCGCGACGTTTCACCCTATTTCGACAGAGTAGGGATGTAAACAGAATGGCGACTCCGCTGGGGATTAATTAAGTTCTAACCACAAGATTTGACTGTTTGATTATTTGTTTTGATTGTTGAAATATTATTTGTGCCGAATGTGTTTAATTTTTCATAAACTGTTGCATTTTCATGGCATTCTTCCGCCAAATGGCAAATAGTATGCATTAGGAAAACGAAAGTTACGTGGCTTTCCACGGCTTTCTTCAGAAATACCCATGAATTCATTTGGAAGTATCAAACAATTAGTTGGAATGCGGTCATCCGACGTTGTTTGGTAGCTTCACCCCGATGTTTGTCCGACTCGGGTAACCGTCAAATTGAAAACTATTCTAGTAAGCCTAGGATAGAGCTGAACCAAATCCCGAATTTAGGAGCATTCGAACTAAGATGACCCAATGCCCAAGGCGTGTTGGGCCCATTAGAAGACCACCTTGAGTCCAAAAAGGCCCACGGCCTAAATGGACATTCATACTTATGTGTTTAAATTTGAAGGATGTATACGTTGTTTGAGAAAATCATTGTCTCATAGGGTAAGGACTAGATTATAGTTTATATAAGAAATAGCTTTGAAAGCTACTGGTCCATCCAAAGACGTTGGCCCGAAGATTGCAAAAGTCAAAAAAAAAAAAAAGATCTTCCGTGGAGGCATAGTTTAGGGTCGTACCCCTGCGTGGGACTGATTATTTTGTATTCCTTTCCCCTATTATGTATCCCCATTAAGTTTTATTCATTAAATTTGTATAAATTTGAGTTTTGGGGCAATGAACTATTTCAAAAGGCGTAATACATCCTTCGAATCGATAGGCCTACCCTAGGCATAAAAGGGTCACGTATTTGTATAGGACGCGCAATAATTATTTGTATGTTATGTGATATATTTCAGTTTATCTTTAATTAAAAATGTGTTTATATGTTTTACTCATTATTTGTGTGATATTTTTCATTATTCATTATGTACAGGAATTAACACTTTTACATTTTTGAGTTGTTCTTCTTTACAGCGAAAAATTAAGAAATCATTTTTTGTCCGAAGTCGCAAGAGACAAAAGGATTAACAAAATTCGAGTCCTTGTATTTCATAAGACGTTATATCAAGTCAAAAATGATAAATCAGGGGAGTATTTGACTATAAGGTCGCATCTACTTATTTTTATTATTATTTTGCATGATGGTCCTGCTCTCACATATTTCTCATATTTTTGTAGGAATACCGTCCCCGACATCAGTCGGGGATGGTCATAACAATGTCTGGATCTCGTGAAAATTGGGAGGAGACAAAAGTCCAAGAAAACATCCAAAAAGAGTACAAAAAATCATTACTGTAGAAATTCATAGGTTACATTCAACAGACAGGATAAATATTGACGATTAAGAGATTATAAAGCATTTTTTTTAAAAAAAAAAAAGAAAAAAAAAAGAAAAAGAGAAAGAAAAATTAAAAAAAAAATGATAATTTGTGCATATTTTTGAAATCATATTTGCGAACTACGCGTACCTGATTCTCATTTCAGTGAGATACGTAGGCAACCCTTCTTGGGTTCGGTATTATCTTTTCAAAAAAAAATAAAAAATTAAAATAGTTTGTGCATATTTTTCAAGTCATATCTGCACGAACTACGCGTACCTGATTCTCATGTTAATGAGATACGTAGGCAGCCTTTCTCGGGTTCGGTAATCATTTTTCAAAAAAAAAAAATAAAAAATTTGTACATACTGTTAAAGTCATGTCTTCAACTCGGTCGGGACCTATATGGTTAAGAGCATGTAAATATATTCGATATGATGGAAAAGACTGACTTCGCGGTAAACTACAGATTCTCGTGGTACCTCTTATCTGTACTTTTATGATGCTTGAAAATTCTCTTGCATTCAATCAAGATAAGAATAAAACTAACCTTATGTTTCCTGTGCATGGTGTGGTGAGATTTTGATCAAAGTTCAATTGTGTTACACTGTTGATCTAGAACTTGACCTGAATGTTTTTCGAGGCGAAATCATGAGTAATGTTTGGTTTGAGAAAGGATTGTAGGCCTTTTTGACCCGATTGTGCCTTTCAAAGCCTACCAAATTACATTAATCCCCAGTTTTCCCATTTTGAGCCTGAAACCTTCATTTGGACAACCACATTTTAACCACTACCCTTTTGAGTGCTTACGAGCACTATCCTCTCTTGGCCCAACCTTCTTGAGTGCACAAAGGATGTGTGAATTAAAAGAGGAGATTCATGTTTGAAATTTTCAAAAGCAAAGATATTGAGTCTCCCAAAATCAAGGAAACAAAGACTTCTAAAGAAAAGAGAGAAAGGAAGAAAGAAATTGGAAGAAATAAAGAAAGTTAAAGAATACCCTTACAGGTCAGTGAAAGGAGGGAAGGAAAATATTCCAAAAAAAAAAAAAAACGTTAAAAATGAGAATTCAAAAGAAGATGAAAGGTGGGAGAACAATGAAGAGGATCTGACGCCAAAGGCGTACCAATCATTAAGAGCACAAATTCTTTGTGACGCTCAAGGAGGAATTCAGTCACTTTTACCTCAAATAAATATCCTACCCATCCCTAAGCCTACGTTACAAGCCAATTACAAGCCCTACACGATCTCATTCCAAATGTTCTCACATTAGTGGAGATTCACATAAGGGTCAAGCATATGGTATCACAGTTGTGTACATTGAACATTCTGGTGAGTGTGAGTGCACTTTGAAAAATGTCCTATAATCAAATGTCTCAAATATGTGTGAAATAGGACTAGCTTTTATCGTGAGGGCACTTGAAACATGAGGATTGGTACAATTCAAATCTTTGTTTGAAACAAGATGAACGGATCTTGTTAATCCTTAAGTATATTTGAGGTACCACTTGAAGCTTTAGGAATTATCTTAATTCAGTCTTAAAAAAAAAAAAAAGATTTACCTGCAATCTTAACTGTTGGTACCAATCGTGGTGAAAATTTGACTATCTCATCGCATTTTTATTTTTGAAAAAAAAAAATATAAAAAAAATAAAAATAAATGATCTTTTGGGTTGTTCATTACAAAAGGTGTTGTTAAGTTAATCTTATATATGTGAGACGCCTATTTTACTTTATTGGATTGTCCATCCCAAAATGTGATATGTCTTGTTTTAGGTTTTGAATATAGCAAAGAATACCATTTGCATATTCCATCATGTTCATATTGCGCATTTTCTACTGATAATCTTTCAGATTCTTTGCAGCACTCATCATCCACAAGAGGGGAACTACGTTTGACCTGATTCCTGCTCCAACGGGATACGTAGGCGCCACAACGGCTCGGTCATATTCCCAGTAAGATTTCCATCTCTCTTCATAATGGAAACTGGGATAGAATTTTTGAGAGGATCTCAAAAATTCATTGAAAGTTGGACTTCTTTAACGAGTCAAAACAGAAGACCAAAATTCTACAGGGGAACTACGTTTGACCTGATTCCTGCTCCAACGGGATACGTAGGTGCCACAACGGCTCGGTCATATTCCCAGTAAGATTTCCATCTCTCTTCATAATGGAAACCGGGACAGAATTTTTGAGAGGATCTCAAAAATTCATTTGAAGTGGAACATTATCGAGCCATCCACCTCGTTACAGTTGGAACATTATCGAGCCATCCACCTCGTTACAGTTGGAACATTATCGAGACATCCACCTCGTTACAGTTGGAACATTATTGAGTCATCCACCTCGTTACAGTTGGAACATTATCGAGCCATCCGCCTCGTTACAGTGGAACATTATCGAGCCATCCATCTCGTTACAGTTGGAACATTATCGAGCCATCCACCTCGTTACAGTTGAAACATTATCGAGCCGTCCACCTCGTTACAGTTGGAACATTATCGAGACATCCACTTCGTTACAGTGGAACATTATCGAGCCATCCACCTCGTTACAGTTGGAACATTATCGAGCCATCCAGGCCTCGTTAAAAATCATGCATCACGAAAAATCATGCATCGAGAGTTAATATTCATGCATTGCGAGTCATAATTCATGCATCGAGAGTTAATATTCATGCATCGAGAGTTAATTCATGCATTGCGAGTTTATTTTCATGCATTGCGAGTCAATAATCATGCATCGCGAGAAGATTTCATACCTCGCAGAAAATCCATGCATTGCGGGAAGATATTCATACCCCGCAGAAGATCATGCATCGAGAGTCAATTCATGCACCACTAGTTAATATTCATGCATTGCAAGTTAATATTCATGCATTGCGAGTCAATACTCTTGCATCGTGAGAAGATTTCATACCTCGCAAAAAATTCATGCATCGCGAGAAGATTTCATACCTCGCAGAAAATCCATGCATTGCGGGAAGATATTCATACCCCGCAGAAGATCATGCATCGAGAGTCAATTCATGCACCACTAGTTAATATTCATGCATTGCAAGTTAATATTCATGCATTGCGAGTCAATACTCCTGCATCGCGAGAAGATTTCATACCTCGCAAAAAATTCATGCATCGCGAAAAGATTTCGTACCTCGTTAAAAATCATGCATCGCAGAAAATCATGCATTGCGAGTTAATATTCATGCATCGAGAGTCAATTCATGCACCACTAGTTAATATTCATGCATTGCAGGTTAATATTCATGCATTGCGAGTCAATACTCCTGCATCGCGAGAAGATTTCATACCTCGCAGAAAATTCATGCATCGCGAGCAGATTTCATACCTCGCAGAAAATTCATGCATCGCGAGCAGATTTCATACCTCGCAGAAATGTATGCATCGCAAGAAGATTTCATACCTTGCGGAATTCATGCATCACTAGTTAATATTCATGCATCGAGAGTTAATTCATGCATTGCGAGTTAATATTCATGCATTGCGAGTCAATATTTCTGCATCGCGAGAAGATCTCATACCTCGTAGAAAATTCATGCATCGCGAGAAGATCTCATACCTCGCAGAAAATTCATGCATCGCGAGAAGATTTCATACCTCGCAAAAAATTCGTGCATCGCGAGAAGATTTCATACCTCGCAGAAAATTCATGCATCGCGAGAAGATTTCATACCTCGCAAAAAAATTCATGCATCGCGAGAAGATTTCATACCTCGCAAAAAAAAATTCCATGCATCGCGAGAAGATTCCATACCTCGCAGAAAATTCATTCATCACTAGTTAATTCATGCATCGAGAGTTAATATTCATGCATCGAGAGTCAATTCATGCATCACTAGTTAATATTCATACATCGAGAGTCAATTCATGCATCGAGAGTCGATTCATGCATCACTAGTTAATATTCATGCATTGCGGGTTAATATTCATGCATCGCGGATTAATATCCATGCATCGCAAGTTAAATATTTTATGCATCGCGAGAAGATTCAATTTCTCGCAAAAGTTTACATATCGCAAGAAGATTTCATACCTTGCGGAATTTTGCGCATCGCGGGAAGATATTCATGCCCTGTAAGCAATCATGCACTGCCAGAAAAGGAATCGTGCATCTCAAAGGAAATAGTTATCCCTCACCGTCAACTAACGTTAAATGCCGAGGAAAGAAATTGAGTGCCGACACGGTGGAAGACACTATCTCCCATTTAAATTGCATTTTTGAAGCTGACGAGTTTTATCTCAGTCTTTGTCAAGAGCATTCAAAAGGATGAATTTCTTCAAAGTTTCTTCAAA
>JAKWIY010001337.1:0-21538 GCA_027704805.1 Solanum corneliomulleri | reverse complement strand
TTTAGCATGCATGCATAAGATCACACATTCATATAGTGTTACATAGGTAGGGGGTCATTCTATAATGACATTCATCATATTAGAAGACATCATCAATACACCTAGATCATGGTGCTAGAATCAAAGACTACACACATCAACTTCATAAACATGATAATCATCATATTAATTCATCTTTCATCTAATTCCTTCCAAGGCCATGATCACAAAATATATTTATAGACAAGAATGTAAACACCATCACCATAAGTGGACCATACCACAAAACATTAAATTCAATACTAAAGACTAAGGAATTAGGTAAACTTACCAATTCTTCAATCTATAATCACTATTGATCAATTCTCCATAATTCATAATCAATTGACATAGATAGAACTAGGATTAAGCAATATACTATAATTTAATCACAATTGAATCATTTTCTAATTAAGATCACAAGACCCACATTATATCATAAGTTGCGAGATTAAAGAGATCATGGTTTTTTTTCATGGAATTGGATTGAAAATCATAATAAAAACATTTATTAATAATATGTTCATCATTACAATTACTTTGAAATCAGTTTGACAATGAACCTATGGCAAGATTGCAAGATAGGATATTTGACCTTAGATTCATATTGAAATTTTTTTGAAAGAACTTCTTAGATGGAAGATTAACTACTGATCAAGGGTTACTATATCTTAATATAAACGAAGCCACAAAAATTTGGACAGTAAAAATCACTTGGAATCCATCTACCTAGCTTTTTCTTGAGCTTGATCTCCAATGGAGGTTCTGGGAGTTTCATATTTGGGAGGGAAGGGTTTGATTTCAAGAATGAATTCTAAATTGGGTTTTCATGTTTTTAACCTACTTAAAATAACCTAAAATATAAAAAAATAACCTCCCACACTTTATTTGGAATGTGGGGTGAATTTTCCAATTCACCCCTTAACTTGGCAGTGTCTATTGGCAGGATTGAAGGTTCCAAACGACGTGCATGGTGACCGACCGTCGATGGCCGTCCTATACTCCGTACTTTTTTTTTTTATTGATATGCCACTTTTGGGGGCTTAGATACCACGCCTAAGTGTTGGGAAACTCCCCCAAATCGACGGGGCGTCAATCAGTCTAAGGGGTGTCGTTTACATGGGCGTCATTTGACACTGCCTAGGCAGCATTCTGCCAGCTCTTTAATCCTCCTCAAGGATCCTTTGGGTGGTCTTGGGGAGTAGTGACAAGACATTTAGACCCTAACTACATCCATATATACGTTACGATCCTCCACTACAAATTTAGAATCCAAACAACACTCCAACACAAGACAAACACACAAAGGCACACTAGCAGACAAATGACTTTTTTCCGGACGTCTTGGTCATCCTTTGGCGTTTTGTCCTCAAATCACTTTTAAAAAAACATTTACAAGCTTTTACACACTTAATTAACAAGTAACTCATAAAGCTCATGTGAGGCTCTAGTTTATCCTAATTCATTTGAGGGTTGTCACATTATCTCCCACTTGGGAACATTTATCCTCGAATGACACTTAAAACAGTTTCAATCATTTACAAGGACTCAATGACCCATACAACAACTCACATCATTCAACATTTCTTTGTACAACAGTCAATGCACCAAACTTACAAGGGAACACTAACTTCATAATATCATGCAATTTAAGCAATATAATCAAACATGGACTACTCCTACAATTGTTTCAATGCATACATGCTTCTTCATAGTCATTGTCATTTTGAGGTACTACCTTCTCCAACTTTAGGCATGCTCATTATTTCATCATAAGGTTAGACATACAATGGATTTCAAATGCACACCTAGGCATAATCCACACTTCAACTCATGAGAAAATTAAGCAATTTATTTACTTGGACATAAATTATGAATAATGTATATTTAATACAATCTTATAAATTAGACATAATACCATCAAGGTCATCCATGACATTATCATGTTTAATTGTGTTCAAGGAGGAACTACCTTCTCCTTCTCCTAATTAAAACATACACACATGGCATCGTAAGGATTACATACAAGCATTCATAAAGGGTCAATTCACTTAAGGAGAATTTCTCCACTCTTAACCCAAGCATGCTCATACTACTTTTCTCATGAAGTCAAAATGGTAGGTCACACCATGCACAACACAACATTTGCAAGTTATTTTTTTACAAAATTTCAGTTTCTAGAATGACACTAGTTTTCATAAACAAGCATTATTAAGGGAAAGTCTTACAATTCATAGGCACACATTAATGACATTTGCTAGACATACTATCACTTCTCAAGAGTGAGCCTACATTAACACTTTCTAAATCACAAACTCACATATTTTTAAAGGGTTTTTTTTTTTCTCATGTAAAGAAGACTCAACACCTCCTTGTAGGGATAAGGTGCCCTCACATCAAAAGGGTTATTTAAGAATGTTCATTAAGACATTGGATGAAGTTAAATGCACCTTTACCATAGTAGATGCACAATCAACATGAGAAACATGTAATCTATTGAAATCCCTTTTTAATGCAATAATGAACTTTCATAACATGCATAACATAGTGTAATTTAAGACATGCCTAACATACGAATAGCATGCAACTTATACTTATATGAAAGACTCCATAGCATGAACAAGCTACTCGGAACTCTTTGGTTTCAAGCTTGAGTAAGAACTGAAGGAAAAGATCGGGATATCAACAACCTTACTACTCAAATAATCATCCCCACTTAAGGTAAACTCACTAAAGAGAAATCATCTCATTCAACAGAACTTGGATTTACTAACCTTACTAATCAAGGACAACATCACCCTCTTTGGGTCAAGCTTATGCAAACCCTTCTTAACATTATTTCCTTCCATATCTCAAGAAGGAACCATTTACTACTATATCTTCACTCACACTCCACTAGGTGAGTATTTCAAGAGATCATAAAGGAATGCCTAACTCACCCCACCCCATATTAACCACTCCAAGTGATTATAGCATAGGGAAGTTCAAGGGAGCTCAAAATAGGACCATTAAGGGCACTCAATGACCTTACCGTCTAGGCACATTATCCCCTACTTGGGGTAAGCCTAATCAAATATTCATCACCTCATGCCCTTATCCATCAAAGGTCAAGGCAAGTCAAGACCAAACCTACATACTGTTCACATAAGAAGGTTTGACATCATTGAGGATTTCTATTCCTAATCTCATCCCAAGGAGCTTACTAACTCAACCATCAAGAGGTACTACTCAAGAACCATCACTCCTCTAAGTTTATCACCTAAAGGAACTAATAATAATAAAGTTAGGTCATGCTACCCAACCACATGAGGCCTTAACTACACCATGAATACAAAGGGTAATTCCATATCTTATCACATTCTACCACCAAGTATTAACAAGGTAAGTAGTTCCGGATTTAATCCTACAAGGGTCATCACCTTTGGTGGAACCTTACAACTAACCATGCCTAGGTAAGATCTGAGCACTTCCTCTCATGGACATACTAAGATATATCTTAAAGACAACTAACTACTTCAAAGTAGGTCAACATCAATTCTCTCCCTTTTTTTGAGAGTTAAGGGGTACATCCTCCCTCTAAGTCAACCTTAAGGGAAAGCATAATCCCAACTTATGAAATAAAACCTTTTCTTCCCTTTTCCCACCCTTAGGATAGGTTCATATAGGGACTCATTAACTAGTCATAAGTGTACTCCCATTAACTTGCATACTTCACAATCACCTTATAAGGTTCAACACACTATCTCTCCCAAAATCCACACAAGGACATCTATGAGGCATTACTCATAAAAAAGGCAACATTCAACTTTCACTATTTACCACATTTCTCTAAAACATTTGAAGCCTATACCATATCATTATACTACCATCATATACAACCATCAAGCAACCTATGATTCAAAAAAGGACTTCCTTCTACCATAACCACTCTTAACAAGCTAGAAGAATATCATCAAATAACTTTTCAACATAACACTCATTTCTTATAATTCACATATTGCCATAAATGGCATCTCATCAAAATATTCCAATTTTTTTTACCTTCAGATATACTCATCAAGTCACAAAACCATAGTAAGTATCAAAACTCACCTTTTCTCCCTCAAGCCTTGAGACATCATTCCTTCTAAGCAATCACATCTAAAAGACCGATGAACAAGACTCTACTAGAGTTAAGCTCTATGGCACGGCACTAGAGTAGTGAAGAAAGTTAAACTCTATCGTTCTATAGCCTGTCGCTCATAGATGTGTAAAGACTCACACCGATGAACAAGACTCTACTAGACATGGCATTACGAGACTTTGCAACCTAAAGACTAATCCCAAAACCTTAATCTTTGATGCCAAGTTTGTCACGACCGGGGAGCACCCCTAGACCCTCTCGGAGGTCCTGTACAAGCCCATAGATATCATGTCAAGAGGAGCCTCCAGTTATTTAGGGCAAGACGTGGCACACTGCCAATTCACTAAGCATGATCTTCAATAGCTAGGGGTTGGGCAGCGAGCCAAGGATGCATCTGAACCTTGTTTTTCCCTATTTTGTGCTCCTTGGAGTTGCATCCGCACTTCTCCTCTATGTACTTACTCCCTTGGGCTCAATTTCCCTTCAAACAGTCTTACATTCCCTAATCACATGTCTTAGTGCTTAATCATTGCAAGTTGATAAAAACATAACAATTAGAATAATTTTTTTTCCTCAAATTACAAGCTATATGTGGGCAATTATTAGTAAATAGGTATATAAGTATGCCAAGTACATATTATATAAGTGAGACACCATTTTAACCACAAACCAACCAATCACTTCTAAGTTGACTATTTGCATGGACAGACAATATAGCTTGTCAGAATTAGACATTCTTCAGTTATTACAACATGTTGCACGCCATGGATACAAATAACTTTTTATATATTGAATGAATATAAAGAACCCAATATTTAATCGTGACTTGCTCAACTATATCCATTAATTTAATTATTTTTATACAAAATAATTGATTTCAAAGTGCATTTATCAAATCCATTTTGGGGTGGAGTACGTTACATTCATGAGAACATGAAAAAAAGTATTTCAATAATTCAAACAAATTGACCAAAATTAAGAAACAAATTTTCATTTTTTTAAAACTTTGAGATAAAATCTTTTATTTTCTTGAATTACTAAAAGAAACTTAAGAAAACCCTACTTCTGCTCTTTAAATTCCTGCCAAAATGAAATAAAAATAAACAAAGAAAATTCTTTTTGACTTTTTCGTTTGAATGAGAAATTCAAACGTTTCAACATTATCTGTAATAAGGATAAAACCTTTATTTTTTCTGGTAGTTAGATTTATAAAAATATACGTATGTGTTGAATAAGAATCAAAAACATCTTTTTCTTTTTGAATTTTAGGATAAGGACAAAGATTTTTGTTTTTTAGTTTTGGAGAAAAGATGATTTTTTAATTTTTTTTTTATTAAAGATCACCCAATCCAAGTAGGGTTGCCTATGTATATCTTCAATTTCAAAATCAAATGTGCTAACTCACAAGATATAAATCAATTTGATTTTTTTTATAAGAAATAAACATTTCTTTTGTTTTCCCGAACAATGAATAAAACCGGTCTTCTAGTTTTTGGGACATTCTTAATAAGGAATAAAAAATTATTTTAATTTTTTGAATAAAGATCACTAAATTCAAGGTGGGTTGCCTGCGTGTCTCATTGAGATTCAAATAAGGTGCTAGTTCGTCCAGTTTGGACAAAAAATTAACTAATAAAACTCCTATTTTTTGAACTTTTAAGAAAAGATTTTTATTTTAATTTTTGAATTTATCGAATTTTTTTTTGAAATTGTTAATTTTGAATTTCTATGAAAATGATACGTAAAAATAATCAAAGAATTTAATTTTTTTTTTATATTTTTTATTTTAATGAAGAACACGAAACAACTAGTATAAAAGAAGATTGAAGAAAAATTTTCCTCTTTTTCTTTTTCCATTTTTTAATAAGGAATAAAAATAAATTCTTTTCTATTTTTTCTTTTGAATAATCTCTCTTTTTTTAATGAAGGACACAAAATTTCACCATCTTTTTGTTTGAATATTTAAAAAAAGATCACAGAGCTCAAAGAGGGTTGACAATGTTTATCATTGAAATGAGAATCAGGTGTGCATAGTTCATCGAGTTTGGACAAAAATGAAAGATTTAAAAGACAAAAAATTTGTCTTAAAATGTAAAGAAAGAATATTTTGAATTTTTATTTTCATGGCTATTCAAAAGAAACTTGAAATAATTAATTTTGTGTGTTGTTTAAAAAAAATAGTAAAAATTGTGCATAAGAAATCAAAACATAAAATATTTTTATGTTTTCGTTGTTTTTGTGTAAAAATTAAAAGATAAGTCTTTTTCACATTTTATTGATCACTTTAAAATTTGTCAACATGAAAATATCTTCCAATAAATGCATTTTCAATTGGCACGTGATCTTAGGGATCAATTAAGAGAGTCATATCTGTCTAAAAGAACCCTATTTCTATGTCCAGTTTCATTAAGTCAAATGCAGATAAGTGGATCCTAATAGGAATAATCGTGTTTATGTTTAAGTTTTGCGAAATTCAAATTTGAAGCAGATAAGTGTCTAGATTGACTCAGCCGAGTGGACAACGTAGGCTAGGGAAGGACAACTTATTGGTAGCAGCGTTCATCTAAATTCATTGTTGGTCCTACCGAACCTAACATATATGACTAATAATCCTTTAATATGGGTCAAACCACTTTTCATTTTATCTCAATAGAAACAATAACTTCATAACAACATTTCTGTGACCATGTGTGAAGTGCTTTCATAGACTCAGATGTGTTGCGCATTAAAAGATAATTTATAGTACTATTCTAGAATATTAAACAGATAAATGAGAGAGAAAATAGAATATTAAGCCATAATAAACACTATATCCAAGAAATAATAAAATTAAGTGATAGACAATATCACAAAGCTCAATTGTATAATAAATTTGCAGCGCTAACGCTTACTAAAAGAAAAAGTTCTAGACTATAATATATAGGAGCATGACAAATCTTCAACATATATATGATATGAAGATCATTGACAGTCTTTCACGATCCAAAATAGATCATGAGTGACACCAACACTTAGCCTTCTAGGTGGATGAACCAATGAATATAAACTCCAACACATATTAGTTGTTTAACTTATGCACTATGACAATAACGTGAAACTCAAATCTTATTAAAGTAAGAAATAAAAATCTGACAGATTCTATAACATATCATTTATCAAAACCTAAAAGTCATCCTAATAAGGACATTCAATCCCCAAATACTATATTTGAAAATATCAAAGATACTATAATATAGATAATTAAAGCAATCTTTGTAAGAAAATAAGGACAACATGTCATGTCTGGGAGAATCCAGCATGAGCTAGAAGGAATGGATCACCCTGGAATCTGATGCGTTGGAGGCTAGCAAGAGTTGAAGGCAAGTTGAAGTTGGAACACTTTCAACACTCCACAAAAGAAAAATGAAGAGAAACAAAAGTAAGGGCCAGTACAAGGCAATATGTACTGAGTAAGTATCTTCGACCGACCCAAAATAGAAACTAATATGCATAAAGTAAGAGAAAATACGTAAAGCGACACTTGAAGTGTTTCAGATTTTCAAAAGATACCTTAACTAAGTCGGTGTCTTATTACCCCCCAAACAATTTCAAATTTATATTATTACGTCATTTTTCAATTAGCTACATATTTTTAAAAAAACAAGGGTTATCACATATCAATTATTATGTGAAACGTGTTAATTTAATTTGAAATATAATTTTTTCTTCATTTTAAGTTTTTATTATTTCTCTTTCTCTTACTCTCTCTGTCTTAGCTTTTGAATTATTTTAATGTAATTTCATTTTAAATACTACTTTATCTTCCACCATCAATTTCAAGTTACCCCTTACTCCAGTTTTCTTCTTTTTTTTCTTTTTTTTCTTCGCCTCCCACCCTCACCCCACCTTATACATCAAGTTGAGCCCCTCCTTTAATTTTTTTTACTATTCTCTAGACATTGTTGAATCATTGATAAGAAAACTAATTATTTTTTTAAGAAAAAACAAAAAATTGAAGGTATTTTTAATTAATTTATCTCATTTTTATATGTAACTTAAAAATTGTAAATGATAATTTTTAAAGAATAAATGAATTCCTCAAAAATTGAAAAAGTTTAATTGGAATTCAGATAGAAAAACTAAATGATACCTACTAATTATATTTAAAGTTAATGGGTTTATCAATTTTTTCAAAATGTAAATAAACATTCAGGTATAATTTTAAAATTGAGTTAAATAATAGTAGTAAGAATGGGGGAGGTGGAGTTATGGTAAAAAGTGACATTGAAAGTTAGAAGTTTAAATGAAGATGACGATTAATTTTTGAAGAAGAATGTCACAGACTTAGAGTTTGCGCTAAAACTCGGTGCGGCGCTTGAGAACTTTCTTACTTTTCTTGCAAGCTCTTGTAAGATCAATAAATCCCTTTATGCTAAGATCGATAAGAGAATGAAAGGAAAGACTTCAAAGATTTGGAAAGCTTGGAAAGTTTGGAAGAAGACTTTATATTAAGCTTTGAAGATTACTTTACAACTTGATTCATGCCTTACAAATGAATGACACTTCTATTTATACTACCACCTAAGAACTAAAGTGCAAATTAAAATTACTTTACCAGTCCCTAAGAGATTTACACATTGGTCCTTTTCTAGAGAGTTCTACATTATCTTAGACTTTCTGAGGCATTCTTGAAATATCTAAGGGATTCTAGATTCTTCCGTAAGACTCTCCTCAATTCTAGAATATCCCACACCTATTTGGCTACAAAATTTGTCTGTAACAATGGAGGGACATGAAATGCTCCACCACTTGATGATGCAATGACTGCGGCGCATTGCTACAGAAACTCCCGAACTCGGTCTTTAAATTGCCACAAGTCTTCATATCTCTCACATGTGGCCTCCTCGGGAGTTTCTCCATCCCAGTGCACAAGGAACATGAAGTTGGCTTGTTTTCCTTGCTTCCACTTTGCTCGATAGTCTATGATAGTCTCAATCTCCCGATCATGCGAGGTGGTGATTGTTATGGGTGCCTGTTGTGATCGGTTATGAATAGGATCCTCCCTGTCCACATGGTAATGCTTGAGGATGCTTGCATGGAAGACCAGCTAGATTTTGAAGTGTGGAGGTAGCTCCAAAAAGTATGAGATCATGCCCACCTTGGAAACTATCTTGAACGGACCCTCATATCTCCGAACTATGTTTTGATGTACACCCCTTATTTCTTTGAGTTGTGTTGCATTAAATTTTACCAAGACCATCTCACCTTCTTTGTAGTCCATGGGACGCTGCTTTCGATCGGTAGACCTCTTCATCTTCTTTGCTGCCTTGTCCAAGTAGGAATTGGTAGTATCAAGTTGTTCCTCCCATAACTTGGCAAGATGACAGGCGCCCAAACTCTTTCCTTCAAAAGAAACCAGCAATGAATTCAGAGTTTGGGGTTGTTGGCATGTTTCCAAATCAAATGGTGTGCGCTCAGTGGACTCACTCCTCTCTAAATTGTAAGAAAGCTGCTCCGTGTAAAGAGTTTGGCCGATTCCTTATGATGCACACTAACATAGTACCTTAGGTAGAACTTCAATGGGGCACTGACGCGTTCAGTCTTGCTGTCGGTTAGCGGGTGGAAACTTGTTGAGAAGGGAAGTTCTGTGCCAAGTATCCCAAACATCTCACTCTAAAAGTTCCCGGTGAAGCGGGGATCTCAGTCACTAAAGATATGTCTTTGAAGACCCTAACATTTTACAACGTTCTTGAAGAACAATCGAGCAGTCTCCTTTGAGATGCAACTAGTTGTGGCGGGCACAAAGGTAGCATGCTTGAATACCTTTCCACCACAACTATTATTGTTCCATACCCATCAGACTTAGGTAAGAAGGTGATGATGTCCATGGTAACGCTCTCCCATGGTCGTTCTACCACAGGTAGTGGATCCAGTAGTCCTCCTGGTTTCCTATACTCCAGCTTGTTTTATTGCACATAAGACAAGTCTGCACCAAACACTCTATGTCGTCCCGCATGTATAGCTAAAAATAGATAACCTCAATTAGTAGCACCCGTTCGTCGCTGCCCCAAATGCATAGCCCATAGAGTTTCATGGCTTTCCTTAATAATTTATTGTCTTGTCGATCCAAACTTGGGTACATAGACCCTCCAACCGGTAGTGAGCAACAGATAATCTTCCATCCATAAACATTTGGTTTGCCTTGGGCAACAAACTCCATCAGCTTCTTGGCCTCCGAATCATGTTGGATGCCATCCTTTATTACATCTTGAATGTCACAGTGGTCTGTAGTGATGGCAGAAAGCTCGGCCTTCCTACTTAGTGCGTTAACCACAACGTTGCCTCTTCCCGCTTGTACTCTAAGACGTAGTCGAACTCTGCCAAAAAGTATTGCCACCTAGATTGTTTTGGAGTGATCTTCTTTTGTTATTTAAAGTAGCTAGTGGACACATTGTTGGTATTGATCACGAACTTGGAGACTATTAGGTAGTGTCTCCAGGTACGTAGGGAATATACGATGGTCATTATTTCTTTCTCCTGCACCGTGTAGCATCGTTCGGTGTTGTTCAGATTGCGGCTCTCAAATGCTATTTGGTATCTATATTGCATTAAGACTCCCCCAATGGAAAAGTTTGAAGCATCTGTATGCACTTTGAAGGTATTTGAGAATTTAGGCAGCGTCAAGACCGACATTTTCATCTGTACGACCTTGAGAACTTTGAACGCCCTCTAGCACTCCTCACTCCAAAACAACAGTTTATTCTTCTTCAATAACTCGGTCAATGGACCGGCTTTATTTGAGGAGCCACTTATAAACCTGGGATAATAGTTCGCAAGTCCAAGGAACGATCGTAGCTCTGTCACTTTGGTGGGCGCCTCCCATTCTTGGATCGCTCGAATCTTAGACTTTTCCATTTGTAGTTCACCCTGGCTAATAAAATGGACCAATAAGTCCACGTCATGTTGGGCAAACTCACACTTCTACCGATTGATATGTATTTGGTTCTCCCATAAGACTTAGAAGACCTCCTTAAATGCTCCACATGCTCCTCCAAGGTGTTGTTATAGATGACCATATCATCCAAGTACACCACCACGAACTGATATTAGTAGGGATGAGAGATTTTGTTCATCATCGTGTAAACGGTGGCGGGTGCATTGGTTCAGCCAAAAGGCATCAGCAACCACTCGTAAGCTTTATAGATCCTCACGCACGCCATTTTCGGCTCATCTCCCTCTGCGATACTCACTTGGTAGTAGCCTTTCGAGAGATATAACTTAGCGAAATACTTGGACTTCACAAGTGAATCAAACAAATATGCAATTAGTGAGATAGGATACTTGTTCAATAGTTACCTTATTAAGCGCCCGGTAGTTGATGCATAAGCGCAACGATCCGTCTTTCTTCTTCTAGAACAGTACTGGCACGCCGTAAGGTGCCTTGGATGGACAGTTATGACCGCCCTCGATGATCTCCTTCAACTAATTCCTTAGATCCTCTAATTAGGGTGGATCCATGTAATAAGGTGCATGTGTAGGTGGCTTGGATCCCTCTTCCAACTCTATCTTGTGATCTACTTTGCGCCAAGGAGGTAGAGTCTTCGGTAGCTCATCCGGCATCACCTCCTTGTTCTCCTCAAGGACCTTCTCTATGACCGATGGCAGGGACTCCTTAGCACCATTGTCTTCTCCCAAACTTACAATAGTAGCTAGGAACGTTTGATCTCCGTTATTTAGACCCTTTATGATCGACAGTTGGGCGTGTCCTTCAATCTTAGATACCTTGATAAGAGGTACCATGCATTAACCTTCCTGCTCCATGACCATGAGTCTTTGTAGGTAAGGGTCGATCATTGTATGATACCGCTGGAAGAACTCCTTTCCAAGAATGATATCAAAGATATCTAAAGAAATGATGGTAAAGTTCGTCTTACCTTGCCACATCCCCAATATTGTGCTCACTCCTTGGGAAACCCCGTAGATAGGAGTTGGTGGAGCATTAATTGTCTTGAGACGGGTGTTGCTAAGAACATAGTTTATCCCTAATCTCTTTGCCGCCTTCATAGTCATGATATTCTCTTCGGCCCCAGAGTCTACCATGGCACGAGCTGGTCGTCCATTAATGGAGACGTCTACATACTGAGTGCTGAAGTCTCATGGTTTCTCTACCTTCTAGACTATAGCCCCACATATTCTAACCATGCCTAACTGCATCGTGCCCATGTCATGCCCTTGCTCATGTGCATCCTTCTCCTTCCATTCACGTCAGATGGGACCAATAATCTTAATCTCTTGGCAACTAGCATAGTTTTGCGATCCTCCGGATATGTAGAAACCATCTTCCTTAGTGGTTTGCGCCCTCTTCCCTGTGTAGTTTTGGCGCTTGAACCACTTGTTATCCAACATGTAGGAGTCGTGCTTCTTTGGGTATGCCTTCTTATCCTTGCATCAGCCACAATCTCCCCCACCTTTGTAATCACTTTTCCTTGCATTCTTTCCCTTCGCCTTGTCATGACACTCATGCTCAAATTTGGTCAAGGATTGGGCTCGTGTGATGACCTCATCTATGGTCTTACCTTTTCGCCGCTCCAGCCTTTTCTTGTCCCAATTTTGTAGTCTGTCCATTTAGTTGAACATCACGTCTTCGTTCGTGAGGCTGGTAATCTAAAATGTTAGAGTTGTGAACTTCTTTACATACGCTCTATTTCTTCCTATTTGGTTCAATTCCCTAAACTTGCGATTAACCTCATATACGACATTGTTAGGGTAGAAGGCTTTCTTGACCTCCTCACGGAATTGTTCCCAAGTGTTGATCGTGCACGTCCCCTTTCCTATATCGACCTTCTTGCACCTTCATCGTTGCATGGCCATCTCCGAAAGATACAACACGACAGTATTGATCTTGATCTCGTCACTCGTCACCCGACTACACTTGAAGTAATTAATAAAGTTCCATGAGATGTCCTCCAACTGTTGGGCTTCACGAATGCCTTTGAATATAGGTAGCTTGGGAGCCTCGATCCTGCCTACCCTATCATGGTCCGATGATATAGATCCTCTAGCTTTTGTGCCTTCCTAGAGTGTTTTCACCTTGGCCTTCAAGGTCTCAATCGTGCTTAGTTGCTCTGTAAGCCAACACTCCAAGGATGTGATGACCTCCTTCATCTCAAACTCAGACCGATGGCGTCCCTCCAACTCCTTATGGATGTTGTCGATCTCCTCAAGGGTGAAGTTTTGAAGAGTTTTGAATTTATCTCGGCTATATTCATACGCTTGCCTAATATCTCCATAACCTACCTCGCCACTTCAACCCTTGTGACCCATTCTTCTCCGGCAGTGATGTCAATGGTCTCTTTGTGCAGTTCATCGTCACTCTCTTTGATGATCGAATGTGGATGAGATATTAGTTCCTTGCTTGGTGTAGGGTCGAACAACATCTCCTCATTAAACTGTTGGTGCTTCTTTTCCTCGCGGTTCTTATTTACACCATCTAAATGGACGTTGGTGGTGCTAACAACATTTACGTCACCTTCGTTGGAACTGTTTCGTTAGTAGTAAACCTCGTTCTAATACCACATTGTCACAGACTTAGAGTTTTCGCTAAAGATTCTTGTGACGCTTGAAAAAAGACTCACTATTCTTGCAAGATCTAGTAAGCTCAAGAAATCCCTTGATGCTAAGATATCTGGGACGATGAAAGGAAAGACTTAGAAGATTTTGAAATCTTGGAAATCTTGGAAGAAGGCTTTGTATTAAGCTTGGAAGATTGCTTTACAACTTGAGTGATGCCTTTTAAATGAATGACACCTCTATTTATACTACCACCTAAGGAATAAAGTGACAATTGAAATTACTTTACAAGTACCTAAGGGATTTACACATTGGTCCCTTTCTAGAGAATTCTACCTTATCTAAGATTTTATGAGGCATTCTTGAATTATCGAAGGGATTCAAGATTCTTCCGTAATCCTCTCCTCAACTCTATAATCTCCCACGTCTATTTGGCTGCAAAATTTGACTGTGAGAGTTGCGGGGCATGACAAGAAGGAAGAAAAAAATAATAAGGAAAAAAGTTGAAATAATTAAGAAACAAGAAAATATACTTAATAGCAAAATACTTGTACAAAAATTAAATTCATTTTTTTTTATTTGTTCACGCTCTTTGAGAGAGTCTGCATACACTCTTTATTTCATTTGAACAAAAAATGATGGAAATAATATCAGTTCAAGATTTTTTTAAGGGGGTAATTGAACGCTTGCATAGTTAATGTGTATTTTTTGGAAATTTGAGACAACTTCATGTATAACTTTATGTCTTTTCTCCATAAAGTAATAACATAAAATCCACTATAGCACTTAGTCGGTGGCAAGAAACAATCAACATGAGCATGTGACGACAACAATGAAGAAAATACATAATTAGTCAATACTATCAAGAATAGACATGAGGACTCAAGCTTCGACACCACACTCTTTTGAGAAAGAAGTTCTTTGAGATTGAGTATATTAAGTTTTTTAATATGTTTCTTTTAATATTATCGTGCCGAAATGTGACACCTAGCATTTGATCAAAATATATTTTGTTAACTCATCGCACCCGATCTAATAATATAGTTAATTCATCATTCTTCATGATCGCTTCCACTTCATTAATACTATTTCATCAAACCTTTTTCTTATTGAAGGCATTACTTTGATAGAGTAAGTTTAAGATTATAAATTTCATGGTCTTGGACATACAAATCAATAACAATTACATATAAATTATATAAACCACACTATTTAAATTCACATTATAAAATTTATAACATAACTCAATGACTATTAATCACTACTAAGAGTCTCTCTATAACATAGAACAACTCATAACCTACATCAACCGAAAAATTGAAGTTAAGCAAGCTAATTCACCAGTTTTTTTCCTTTGTTCAATGCGTTAGAACATTGTCAATCTATCAACTATGTACAATTTCTAACTAAACGAATCCATAAATATTCATATTAATAAATATATTATCTAGACCCAAAAGCTAACCCAAATTTACACTCAAGTTCTCAAATTTCAAGCCTAGGTACGTTTCAGGTCCTCAATTTACATAATTTTAATATTATTCATATAATATAATACACCTAATATTGAATTATCTATTTCAAATTTAAGAAAAATTAATTTATAATATGATAACAAAAAAATAATAATTAAAATTGAAGCCACAAAATTAGCGGCAACAACCATGAACTTAAATTCCATCATACTAATGATTAGCCACAATGGATAATCAATAATCTATCATGGACCACAATTAATTGTTCTAATTTTTAGACGTAAAATCAATAACATTAAGGGATGGAAGAGACTGAAGATTTTAATGAGATGCTTAAAATGTTGTTGATATGATTCAGAATCGAGCACTGCCTTTATGGGAGATATAAGTGTTGTGTGAAGACATTTGAGATCTTTCAAGCATGTTCAATCATATTGTGTGTGTTCGTCTAAGGGTTTATAAGCGACTTTAAAATGCGTCTGGCCCGCTCTAGCGGACTCATCCTGCTGTTCCGGCAGTACATCAGCGGCCTAAATCCCGCTACAGCGGACACATCGTGGACAAAATGTACCCATTCATGAAAAGATCAATCCCATGAGTTTTACTCGTCCAAATTTGATTCCGTAAAGTGGTTCGAGTTCCTTATCGTCCTAGATATCCATCATGTAATAAAATTCAAAATTAGATTCCTTATTCATTACTAGATTTTTCCTACACGTTAGTGAACTTGATTCCTTTCAAATCTTGACTAGGTTGGGTAATTCTAAGTTACCATGAAGGAGTTTTATGGCCCCAAGTCTTTCTTCATTGACTTTTCCATAATGACGAAATTGGGTCATTACAATAAATACCAATATACCAATCACTCGTCCCTGAGTGATCAACTAAGAAAGACTTGAATAAAATAAAAGTAGAGTAGTATTTGAACGTCGAATTACTAGGGGTACTTGTCTCGCATGCCCTTCTTACCGAATCTCATTAACTCCTAAGGATTTCACATCTCCAACTTCAAACCAACCTATTTAATACCTACACTTCCTCCCTTACCATGAATCAATGAAGTCATCTCAACACTCGGGGGATACATATTTATTGTAAGTAGACTTAACTAATCATCAATACGAATCTCAACTACCACCTAAGTTAATAGTACACACATCTGCCACATATTATTAAGGATCTTGACACAATCATAAGGACTAATACTTCTTTACATAACCATGATTAAATTCTAAAATCAAAACTCGCGACAATTATAGGTGAACCTAAACCAACCAATATACACTCATGATACCCAATAGTTCTTATCAACATCTCCATCTCACAACATAAATTTCCATAAGCTTATGTTACAAAAGTATTAATCTTTAGAAATCAGATACTCGTCGAGGGATATGTCCAAGCATACCACCCTTCAACAACACTATCAAAATGCTAGATTTAGTAGTTGTTGATTACCTATTAATAACAACATAATTGAATTCAATGATCACCGCATTCAACAACACATATCGATACATGAACTCGACAACAAAAAGAATATCAAGTTTGTCGAACAACCATAATTATACAAGTTAGCTATTCTATAAATTCTCCTAAAAAAGATGGTACATATACAACAGATGAAATAATTTAACAACTCCTAGACAACACCACATAAGTCATCTGAATAACCAATTCTTCCCAATTATCCCACTCATTCAAGAGAATATCGCAGTATTGGTACACTTGATCCACCACTAGAGATCCACCCACAAAATAAAAACACGCATGACCATAGCTAGTTCATAACACTTCCAATAAGGTATAAAACTAAACATACGATCACATAATAATTTATGAAATAACATGAAAGGTTTTCCTTTGCAGAGTCGATGCCAGTCATGTAACACTCTGAAAGTCCATGACCTAATCTAGAGCCTCACATGATGAACTAAGACTTAAAACACTATTTTAGGCATAAAATAATTTATTTGAATTTTTTTGGATGTGTTAGAATCAAAATTTCAAGGAATGTCCATGACGTTCGGAGACTAGTGAAATAGAGGTTAGTGTACCTTGACATGTTTCATGGGGTTTTAAGAGTCAGAATTTAATAAAAAATGGTAGAAAGGTGTTAAACAAGTATTACAAGGTGTTTAGGGTCGCAAAGCCTGAGTAAGATTCACCAAGGACCACCCTAGGGGTTCTTGGATAGGAACCTTGAATTTGACCAAAAAATTGGTTTTGGACGGTTTTCATCGATGAGCCCAGCTACGAACCATCAATTGATCTATGCTCCTTCTATGGCACTGTCGTTCAACAGTTATTCAAATTTTCAAAAGGTTCAAAAATACCCCTATCTGAACTCATCGATGTCTTGCCATTACGGTGGCGTCAATGCACCTACGGACAGTAGGTCGAGGTCTCGTAGTTGAGGTTTGTTTTGGGCTGCCTAATTTTAAGTTGAGGGAATCAATTAGTTAGTTGATTAGTTAATTAGTAAATGGTTAAGGGTTGTATAATTAAGTTATTCAAGGGGCTATATAATACACAAACCTAATTAATCTAACCCAACACCCCTCAATTCCCAAACTCAAATCTCTCTACCTTGTCTCTACTTTCTCTCTGTTTCCCCAAAGAACACAATTGAATACAAGGTTCAAGAGAATTAGGGCTTCAAGAGTTCAACTTCCTCTCCATCAATATTCAAGGATTGTTAAGGTGTGGAAGCTCTTCACTCCTCGGAGTCCTTTCCAAAGAGGGTCTTCAAAAATTTATTTCCAAAAGTTAAATAAACATAGTTTTCATTCTTATTCTGAAATTGATCTTTCAAATTGAATTGTTGTTGGTTTATTTTGATTATTATTGATATATTATGATTGATTGTTGTTAAATTAGGCTATTTCTTGATTTTAGACCTAGTTCTATGGAAGACATCATGAATTGACCCTATTTCCCTAATCCTAGGTTATGAATTCATGTTGAATTGGTTATGTGACGATACTATTGCTTAGTTCTTGTGTTTGATAACTATTATATGATGTTATCAAGTATATTAGTTGCTGAATATGGTTGGTTGATGGTAATACCATTTGAGAAGGCTTTTGAAGGTTAATTGGTAAGACTTTGTGATCTTGAATCCTTAATTCAATTGTGATGACTTATATTTAATGATGATGTTCAATTGAACTATAACATGTGAATAGATTAAGTAGGTGATTGTATGATGAATGTAATTGAAATATCTTGACTATATGAATTGTGATATTATGATTAAGTTATTATGATATAAGGTTGATTATGAGTCACTATGTGCCTTACTATGACATGATGATGATAATGTGTTAATCTCATATATGAGGGTTGTATTTAAAGGAAGTTCTCATTTAATACCTAATAAGCTAATGATATGATATACAAGGGGTTAATTTATTATGTCATATATTAAGTTATGATGATTAAGAATGACTTAAAGACATTTCAAAAAGGGACTTTATCTTAGCACCGAGTGAACTACTTACGAGAGGTGTCCCTTCCCAGTGTGGGAAGGTAGGTTCAAAATGGTTCTCATGAGATGGAGATTACAATGCAATTGTGCATAAATATGGTCTCAAGCATGTATCCTAGTTCTTGAACTATGTTGGCCCCATAGGAATACTAGATAGTGGATCCACCTAGAATGCTATGCTCATGTTTTGATACTATTTTAGCATGTAGACCACCTTCTTTCGGTGTAGGGCTTCATGACACCGGATTCCATGTTTAGCTCACATGCTATGTGTGAGTTAAGGCAATTGTTACTAAAAGTAAAATGAAGTAATAAAATGAACACTAACTAGGGTTCTACTTAGTATATATAGGGGTATGTGACTCTACTTATACATTGCACTAGTTGACCTTGAGGGAAATCCTAGGTGGTTGTTCTTACACACTTATGATATGTATGAATTGTACATGATGACTTTACATTTTGATGGTTCTATATGATATTAGTTTCATTAATGTACATGCTATTGGTCTAAGTTGATATATATGATAAGTAACATACATGATATGAAGGTATATAAAATTTTAATATTGGTAAGGGTCATTTACTTGGTTTACTTGATTAAGTGAGGTCATGTAACTTCATATAAGCATTTCACTTGTAGACTTGGGAAGGGACTCTGAGTAAGGGTCTTCTATGTTGAGATGATTATGAGCTCTTGAACATGAATTGTTATTATAATTCTATGTTGGAGTTATTCATGCCTACATGGCTTGAATTGCTATTGTTCATGTTGGTATGACTTATGTTGATATTATCCATGGTTGTCTTGACTTTATGATGATGTTGTATTCTGTTGGATATAGACTTGTCTTAAGGAATGTTGTGTCTATTGACTTATATGTGTGCTTGATTGTGCATAGTGTCTTTTCAAAGTAACTTAGAATGGTTTTGAAAAGATTTCCCATTTAGCATGATTTCAATGTTTTAGGTGCATGTGTTTTCTTACTTAGTACATGTGGTTGTACTAATCCATATTTTTTTCTTTTTTCCCCAAAAAATGTAGGTACGGGCCCTGGAAGTATATGAGGCTACTTGAAGAAGAATTGGACATCTTTCTCCAAGTGTTGGTAGGTCCTGAAGATCCAAGGATGTTACCTTTCCCACTCTAGCTATGTTGTTGCTATAGTGTAAGGACAATCATTTCATTCCTATTGTTTCGAAATGTTTTTGTAAGCCCAATGTGGCAATTATATATTTGTGTAAGGACTATGCCCAATGTTTCTACTTTGTACTAGATGGTTGAATATGAAACAAAGTATTAGACTAATTCATATGTATCGATTATGTTTTCTAAACGAGAAGCCTAAGTAAGTTTCCTATACGAGGAGTCTAAGTAAACCCCTTATATGTAGTATGTGAGAGGTCTATGTAAACCTTACTATGTATATGTAAAAAGTTTTAATTTTTCTGAATTTTAACCTATGATATGTTATGAAGAATGCTAAAAGGCTAGTCTTACTCCTCTCCAAGGACGACAACACATGTTACATCTAGGGGGTGCTCCCTGGTCGTGAAAAGTCATTTTCATGCACTTGACTCAACATACTTTTCACATCCTTTGATTGGAGCCAACACTCTTATTACCAACAACCATGATAAATACTCCGTCCATTGCACTTCTTTAGTTTTAAACCAATACCTTGAGAATGAAAACCTTCCTGAAATACCTTATCAATCAAATTTGATAAACTTTACAATCTAAAATCAAGTGTAAGTTTCAAATGCTCAATACTTGATATAAATGACTACTCCACACCTTGAAAATTCATACCTTGGGAAAAATTTATAACCAGGAATGTAGATATACAATGAAGAATCTGAATTGTAAATTCAATCGTCTAATACAAACCCCTTATCTATCAACATTAGCTTATATGTTCATTTAACGAACTTCAGTTGCTTCATACCCGCCATAGAGGCACCTATTCCGTTGCAGCGACATCTTTGCAGTGACACCAATCCTGTTTCAGTGGCGTCTCTGAAGCGACATCCATCTCGCTACATGGCACTTTTTGAACCAGTGAGCTCTTGTATGAAAAGTCTCAAAAATCATATAATTTCAATCCCCACCCCGTCACTACAGCTGCACCCATCTCTCTGTAGCGGTGTCGCTGCAGCAGCAATAACCCCGATGCAGTGACAAGAATTGAGAAAGTGAGCTATTTAGAGAATTTTAATTCTCTTTTTTACAAAACACTCTTAACCCACTATGCTCAGAAAATATTCTTAACTTTATGATCCATTCCCGTAAATCTATTTATCCAATACAAAACAAAACAAATCACATATCATCACTCTCGAGCTAATGTTTGTACACTCATTTATCGAGTCATTTTTCAATAGTTTTAACCAATTTGAAGGACTTATGATATTATTACCATATTCACAACAATACTAATGAAATTATGGATCTGTGCACCCAATTATCTACACCTTTAAAGATAACCCTTTAGCCTTTCCAATCAATACAATTTTCCTTCCCTCGCCTCTCTTTAAATGTTGAATTACATCTCACTATACTTTAATCCTTAAAACATTACATGATTGATGTCCCACTAGCTTTTAAAAGTATACATACAACCATGTTACCCACAAAATATTAGAAATATACAACCTTAGATATTCAAAAGTCATAATTAATACACAAAATTTGCTTAGACACAATCGTATTATATAGCTGCATCCTGTCACAATCTACTAAAAACTCTTATTACTATTATGATAAATTTGCCCTAACAATCTCTACAAGTCAACATTTTCATCAACATAATGCCTCAACCTCATGTATACTCATAAACTTCAGGCCTAACAATCTCTACAAGTCAACATTTACTCATACCT
>JAKWIY010001336.1:0-22010 GCA_027704805.1 Solanum corneliomulleri | reverse complement strand
CTTTAACTTAAGAGCACTAGACCAAGCTACAAATCTACTATCATGACCTTACTATGCTAAGTCAAGCTACCATAAAGACACACTATTATGCAAGTCCAACCTATTCTAGAAAAGGTACAAGTTCCCTATCCAAGCTACCATAAAATAGTCCTAAACCAACTACTACCCTATTTACAAGAATACAAATGCTAGTTATCCATAGGGGAGTATGATTCTCAACCCAAAAGTTATTCTTAGGAGAGTATGAGTCCTCAATCCCAAGCTACCATGACTAACCTAACTCAAGTGATCCTTGAAATACACTTTACAATGCAAACAATCTACCCTTAGGAGAGTATGAATCCTCAATTCTAAGCTATCCTTAAGAGAGTATAAGTCCTTTATCCCAAAGCTACCATAAAATGGTCTTGGCCAAACCAAGTCAAGCTGCCATGAAAATCATCCCAACAAAGCTAGTTCAAGCTACCCATAGGAGAGTATAAATCCTCAATCCTAGGGTACCATGACTAACTCATGCTACCCTTAATATGCATCCTACAATGCTAAGCCAAGCTATCCTTAAGAGAGTGTAAATACTCAATCTCAAGTTATCCTATCTTGGTCTTATCTTGCCAAGTCAAGCTACACAAGAAGGGATCACATATCACAACTTCCATCTACTCTAATCTAACATGATTTGATTCATTTAGGTTCTTAAGTCAACCTAGAATTCTCTATCTGAGAGAACTTTAATATCCTATCATATTCATGTCTAAGTGTAAAAGAATACATCATAAAATCACATCATAATGACTTCAATCCCAACAACCTAACAATGGTGGTTACAAGCCCTACTTTCAAGCTTACTTCATTCTATCGTGATCCATGTCAAAATTACAAATTATTCGATTACAGTTGTTCATTAGAAGGTTATTCTAGTCATACTTGAGCCATAAAAGTTCAATTTTAACTTTTCAAGTCAATATCCTTCCTATTCAATCAAGTATAGTTTAATTCTTGATTAGATGATCTTAACTTTGATCAATTAGCATTCAAGACATTGTATTAGGAAGATCTCTTTAGAACCTTCAACTTTACCTCTAATGACTTAAACCCATAATGATCACAATCATTAATTTATATTAGGGTTCATCATAAAATTCACATGAAATCCTCATTTAATCATTAAAAAAGGTCTAATTCAATCATAATTGAATGTTATCCACTAGATTGGAATTACATTCAAGCGTTACCTACAATGCAATCACAACCCTAGCTAGAACTGGGTTTCTAAGTTCACAATTGGGGGAAACTATGGGGTTACATGGGTGGAAGAACCCATGGATGATTAAGCTTCACATACCTTTAATCTATGCCCTTAAAAAGCTTGAATCCATAGTGAACTCGATCCTAGTTGTTGCCCCTCTTCCCTTCTCTTCTTCTTCCATTCTAGAGAGAGATTTTTTCGAAAACCTCTACTACAAGGCTCTCGAACTCAATAGTTTAACTTACTAAATTTCGGGGTGTTACAATATCTCCCCCTTGGGATATTTCGTCCTTGAATGATGATTCTAAACACTTATTAAAGCCAAAACTCTAAGTAAACAAACCATCATGCACGCACTACATCTAAATGCACACAACCTAACAACAAAACTTCAATTCTAAGCTAAACAACTCAATGCAAAACACAAGGGGTAGGAACTACTTCTACCAACCCAAAATGCACGAAACTCTATCTCTGCTCATTTTCAAGGAGGAACTACCACCTCCTAGCTAAAACATGCTAAATATATATTCATGGAGCCTAAATGCAATTTACTCTAAAAAAAAAAGCATCTATTCCAGGAGGAATCTTTCAAATCCAAACTAAGGCAATTAAGTCATTTCTAACAAGACTTAAGCACTTTCATGAACATGCATTACATAAGAAGATCATGGAAACATACTATTCACACATGACTTCACATAAAAACAAATTAAGAGAACCTATCATATCAAGCTTGAATAGGAGTAGAAGGAAAATGACGAGGACATTTGGACATCTCATTGGCCATTGGCCTCCCAAAATAACACTCTTAACCAAAATCCTTACTAAAGAACACTCTTTACCTCTTTATAGAACAACTTCCTAGTTCTTTTATTTCTCAACTTTCCGGCCTAAAGCCTCTATCGATACTTTTAATTAGAGAGGTTCTCATCAAGCAACTATAGCACACAAGAAACCTTACTAACACCACTCATAATCTCATATGAGCCTAGCAACCGAGACTAAACTTGTCATACTCACTGCACCTTTCAAGGTGAAAATTAACTCATGATCATCAAGGATACTCAACAAAGGTAATTCTAAAACAAGATAAATTACACTTCTACCCTTCTTACAGGAGTCTATTAACTTATCCTTCTAGGAATTACTAAAATACCCTACTCAACCAATCCATCAACACGCTTAAAAACTTGACGAAGTCGGTCCTACCAACAACTAATCATAACCTCATAATCACCTTGTTAGGTAGTCACACTACCTTCTTTGGGAGTAAGCATACTCAAATTTTTATAATCATCTTTCATAACTCAAAGGCAACAATGAAACATCATTCATACTAAAGACAACATCAAGGTCTAAATTTTCAAATCTACCAAGTCACACATAGCCGTAATTGGCACCACAACCAACCCTTATCCCTCACTTCTTATAGCATAACCCCTTCTAATAGTCGCATCGTAAAGACCTTCTGATAAGGGATAAAAGAGATAGAGCTTAACGATTTATGACACGACTTGGAGAATGAAGAAGTGATATTTTTTTTCTAATATGAAAGGGAGAGTCATTCTTCATTATTAAATGCACCAAAAAGCAAAGGGGAGAAAAGAAGAGTGAGGCATCACAAAAGAAAATAGTCTGTGAGAAAAATAGAGATTATGAGCGATATCGTAGTGAGATGGAAAAATCAAGAGAGGGTTATTTCTTGTGAGTGTGTAGTGGTCTTTGGAGTTTTATTCAGAACTACAAGTGTAAAAATCTTTACTATAATGATATCATTTGCTCCTCTTGGGTCGTGATTTTTCCCTTATTCAGGAGGGTTTCCACGTAAAATCGTCATTATTGCTCTTTTATTCTCGTTGATTAACCGTATTATTGTGATCCACTTTTATTGCTTTTATTACCGCAAATATTATTTCTGTTGCGGATTTAAAGTTGACCCAAGTAAAATCTTAAATCAAAATTTAATTTGTAAGAAAACTTTCAACTCAACTTTGTGCTAAAAGTTTTGAGTGACCTTAATTGTATCCAATATCATTCTCACACTAAAAAATTTACCTTTATACGTATTGACAATTTAAGAATCACCTGATAAGATCTTATTCACAAATAAATAATAGCTTGGAATCTTATCTTAATTTTTTGTGGGATGCTACAAAAGTTACTACATTACTTCCCTTCATTATGAAGATAACTTCTACCTTTATAATCATTGTTCTTGAAACATTTCACCCCCATAACCCCCTCCATTATATTCATGTTAATGTCATGTTTATGACTACCTTTTGTATGCATCTATGTTACACTATAAATAGAGACAAAAAAGTTCATATTGTATACACTTGAAGATTTGGTAAACACTTGAAAGAAAGAAAATTATCTTATATTGTTTTTGTTGTCTTCATCTTTATATTGTTCTTTTTGTCCTTAAGTTTTACAACATTTTACACATTTTTCACTCTAAAAAAAATAAAAAATCCAATTCACTCTAAAAAAAATAAAAAATCCAATTTTGAAAATATTTTTTTTTGAAAAAATAGACGATCAAACAATTGCAAAAGCCCGTTAAATGAACTCAAATTAGAATTCCCTTATATATATATATATATATATATATATATATATATATATATATATATATATATATATATATATATATATATATATATATATTTCCCCCCTATTTAGAAGGGATAGTTGGAGCACTAACACAACATAAAAAAATTGTTCCACAAGCAAGTTAAATTGTACTACTTATTTTGTGTTGGAGGACTAACACAACATAAAAATATTGTACCGCAAGCAAGTTAAATTGTACTACTTTTGTAACGACCTGTTTAGTCGTTTTGAGCAGCATATTTTAATTCTGGAAAAACTGGCTGAGACGACGGACCCCACGACGGACCGTCATGGGCACGACGGACCGTCGAGGGGGTCTCGTTTCAAAACACGTAGAAATTCTGAAATTTGGATACTAAAATCGACTCTCTGACTTCGTGACGACATGGCAGGACGGACCATCGGGCACGACGGACCGTCACGACCCTTAGTGGAATTGAGTCTCTGAACTCTGTGACGGAGCAGCAGGACGGACCGTGCAGGCACGATGGGCCGTCACAGGCTGCGTAATCCCAGGCTGGGTCGGATTTCTGTTAAGTAATTTAAGGGGCGTTTTGGACTATCCCTGCATATAATTATAAAGTTAGTGGTTTAATATTAATAACTCAATTACTCGGGGGTTAAAAGAGGTAACCTTGAGTTAATTAGTGGATCACTATTGCCATCTTTTATACTTAATTATATGCTAATTAGGGTTAAAGAAAGAGGGTTTGAATAAGAAAAATAGAAAGAACAAGAGAGGGAAAAACGATTGATAGAGAGAGACGAACGAAGAGGAAAAACAAAGCTTTGGGGAATTTGCTTGCTTGATCACGAATCTTCGGTGGAGGTAGGTTATGGTTTTTATGCTATTCGTAGTAAACTCTAAATAGGGAATGATATGTATTAGTAGTATTGTAAACCCTGTTATATGCTAAATTGTATGCTTGCATGAATGTGATTATATAATTGTGATAAAATAAGCATGATGAAGCTATTGAATCATAAATCTTGAAAAACCCTAATCTCTTTGTTAATGATGATGCCTTGGTATAAGAGAAGGCTTGATGAACTAAAGTAATGAGATTGATGATGCCTAGGTTTAAGAGAAGGCTTGATAAACTAAAGTAATGAGATTGATGATGCCTTGGTGTAAAAGAAGGATTGATGAATTGATAGAATGAGATTAGTGGAGCGGGTGTCACGAACCGACACGTAGAATTAGGGGATCGGAGTGTCACGTTCCGATACATAGATTAGGGGATCGGGTGTCACGAACCGACACGTAGAATTAGGGGATCGGGTGTCACGAACCGACACGTAGAATTAGGGGATCGGAGTGTCACGTTCCGACACATAGAATTAGGGGATCGGGGGTCACGAACCGACACGTAGAATTAGGGGATCGGAGTGTCACGTTCCGACACATAGTAGTAGGGGAGCGGAGTGTCACGTACCGACACGAGAGAATTAAAGATAATGAATCTTGAAAGATGTTAATATACTCAATCTAATGAACCTAATTCCCAAATGAGTATGTTATTGAGGCTTGAGTCCTCATGGGTGAACTTGGCGGTACTTATTAATGATTATAGTACTTGTTGTTGCAACATGTTGAGTATTGTAGTTGATTTTATAATATTACTTGATATATATTGTTTTCTATTTTGAGTTGGCCGATGATACCTACTCAGTACCCGTGTTTTGTACTGACCCCTACTTGTATGTTTCATTCTTTGTTATTTGTGGAGTGCAGCAAACGTGTCGTCGTCTTCAACTCAACCGCAATTCTAGCCAGTCTTCATTACACCGGATTTTCAGGGTGAGCTAATGCTTCTAGCTTGGACTGGATCTTCTTCTTCATGTCTTGATGCCTTGAAGTTCCGACATGGACTAGCTTTTACTTATTTTAGCTTCTTAGAATACTCTTAGTTTAGTAATTTGATCATAGATGTTCTTGTGGTGATGACTTCCAGATTTTGGGGAAATATAGATGTTGAATTTTAGAAGTTATTGAATTGGTTTTTATTAATGAGTTTAAGTCTTCCGCATTACTTTCTGTTGATATTATATTGAAATGTTGGGGTTTAGATTGGTTGGTTCGCTCACATAGGAGGGTAAGTGCGGGTGCCAGTCGCGGCTCGGTTTTGGGTCCTGACAAACTTGGTATCAGAGAATTAGGTTCGTTGGTCTCATCACACAAGAACGAGTCTAGTAGAGTCTTAAGGAATGGTAGGGGGACGCCTTTACTTTTCTTTGAGAGGCTATAAGACTTTAGGAAAATTCAATTCTTTCTTTCTTTCTTTCTTTTGTGCTATGACTTGGATCCAATTGGTATCTAGGTGATACAAATTGGTATCTGACCATCTTCACTCTATTTCGCAGATGGTTAGAACTAGAGCAACGACTGCGCCAACACCGACACCGGCAAGACAAGAAGCGTCTGAGCCAGCCACTGGGGCTGTAGCTCGAAGAGCAGTTGTGGCAAGAGGCCGCGGAAGAGGTCGTGGGAGGACGTCCTCTAGAGGAAGAGGACAAGCACCTAGCCCATCTGGTACTAGGGCGGTGACTCCTCTACCAACTGAGGAAGTGGTAAGAGAGGGTGAGAAAGGGGAGAATGAACAAGTGCAGAATGAGGAATTGCCACCCCAACCTACCCCAAAGATGATCAATCAGGTTCTTGCTTATCTTAGCGGGTTATCTGATCAGGGCCAGGCACCTCCAGTGTTTTCTGCACCAACACCTTCGGTTCTGGAGGTACAATATGCAGCTACTATGGCTCCCCGCATGGATGCCTCATTGGAAATAGGCACGTTTCCTCGTCTGACTACAGGGCCTATAATGACAAATGATCAGCATGAACTTTTCAGTAAGTTCTTGAAATTGAAACCTCCAGTCTTCAAGGGTGCTGAATCTGAGGATGCCTACGATTTTCTGGTTGACTGTCATGAGCTACTACACAAGATTGGTATAGTAGAACGGTTTGGTGTTGAGTTTCTGACTTATCAGTTTCAAGGGAACGCCAAAATGTGGTGGCGGTCACATGTTGAGTGTCAACCAACAGAGGCACCACTATGACTTGGGCATCATTCTCTAGCTTGATTATGGAGAAGTATATCCCCCGGACTTTGAGGGATAGGAAAAGAGATGAATTCTTGAGCCTAGATCAAGGTAGGATGTCGGTTACTGCATATGAGGCTAAGTTTCGTGAATTATCCAGGTATGCCACCCAACTTTGTTTCAGTCCACAAGAGCGGATTCACTATTTTGTGAAGGGGTTGAGGTCAGAATTGCGGATTTTAGCCTTACAGGTAGCGGCTACGGCAAAATCCTTTCAAGAAGTGGTAGACTTCGTGATAGAGGTGGAAGGAGTGAAGCCAGACGACTTCACCATGGCATCGACATCAAAAAGGGTTCAAAAGGGAGGTGAGTTTAATGGTTCTTACTCTAGAGGACAGGGTTCCAGAGGTTACTCAGTCCGACCAATTCAGTCTTCACTACAAACTGTAGTTGGGGGTCCACCTCAGACCGGTCAACACTTCTCTGAGAGACCTATGCTTGACTCTAGAGAGTGTTATGGATGTGGGGAGACTGGACATATTAGGAGGAATTGTCCAAAACAGAGTTATAGACCCCCAATAGCTAGAGGTAGAGGTGGTCATGGAAGAGGCCGTCATCCTGGAGGATGTGGTTGTCGAGGTAATAGTGGTCACCAAAACGGCCGGGGTTATGGGCAAACTGGAGCCACTACATCACAACATGGTAGGGGAAACGGGCAGACAGGTGATAGGGCCCATTGTTACGCTTTCCCTGGGAGATCTGAAGCGGAGGCATCTGATGCTGTCATCACAGGTAATCTTTTGGTTTGTGATTGCATGGCTTCTGTATTGTTTGATCCTGGATCCACATTTTCTTATGTATCTTCCTCATTTGCTAATGGTCTTAATTTACATTGTGAATTGCTTGACATGCCTATTCGTGTTTCTACTCCAGTGGGTGAGTCTGTGATAGTTGAAAAGGTATATAGGTCTTGTTTGGTGAATTTTGTAGGGAGCAATACTCATGTAGACTTGGTTATTTTAGAAATGGTTGACTTCGATGTAATTCTGGGTATGACTTGGCTTTCTCCAAATTTTGCAATATTGGATTGTAATGCTAAAACTGTGACGTTAGCCAAGCCTGGGACAGATCCGTTAGTGTGGGAGGGCGACTACACTTCCACTCCGGTTCGTATCATCTCCTTTCTTCGTGCTAAGAAAATGGTTAGTAAAGGGTGTTTAGCGTTCTTGGCACACCTCAGGAATGATACTACCCAAGTACCTCCAATTGAGTCGGTTTCGATAGTCAGTGAGTTTCTGGATGTGTTCCCTGCAGATCTTCCTGGTATGCCACCAAATAGGGATATTGACTTCTGCATTGATCTTGAACCGGGTACTCGCCCCATTTCTATACCCCCTTATAGAATGGCTCCCGCGGAGTTAAGAGAGTTAAAGGCCCAATTTCAAGAGTTGTTAAGCAAAGGCTTTATTAGACCAAGTGCATCTCCTTGGGGTGCTCCTGTTTTGTTTGTGAAGAAGAAGGATGGGAGTTTTCGGATGTGCATAGACTATAGACAACTGAATAAGGTAACTATTAAGAACAAGTATCCTCTTCCTCGCATTGATGATTTGTTCGATCAGTTACAAGGTGCTTGTACCTTCTCAAAAATCGACTTGATATCTGGTTATCATCAATTGAAAATACGGGCAACGGATGTGCCCAAGACTGCTTTTCGAACCAGATATGGGCATTATGAGTTTTTAGTGATGTCTTTTGGGCTTACGAATGCCCCTGCTGCTTTCATAAGCTTGATGAACGGGATTTTTAAGCCATATCTGGATCTCTTTGTGCTCGTATTTATTGATGATATACTGATATACTCAAAGAGCAAGAAAAAACATGAGGAGCATTTGAGAATTGTGTTGGAAGTATTAAGGGAGAAAAGACTTTATGCCAAATTCTCCAAGTGTGAGTTTTGGCTAGATTCAGTGTCCTTCCTGGGGCACATGGTTTCTAAGGATGGAGTGATGGTGGATCCTTCTAAGATTGAGACAGTGAAGAATTGGGTGAGACCTACAAATGTTACAGAGATAAGGAGCTTTGTTGGTTTAGCTAGCTACTACCGCCAATTTGTTAAGGGGTTCTCTTCTATTGCTTCCCAACTGACAAGCTTGACTAAGCAGAATGTCTCATTTGTTTGGTCGGATGAGTGCGAACAAAGCTTTCAGAAGCTCAAAATTTTGTTGACTACTGCACCCATTCTCACCTTGCCAGTGGAAGGTAAGAATTTCATTGTCTATTGTGATGCATCCTATTCGGGTTTGGGTGCAGTGCTAATGCAAGAAAAGAATGTAATTGCTTATGCTTCAAGGAAATTAAAGGTGCATGAACGTAACTATCCGACCCATGATTTGGAATTGGCTGCGGTAGTGTTTGCATTAAAGCAATGGAGGCACTATTTATATGGGGTTAAGTGTGAGGTCTATACGGATCATCGTAGCCTACAGTATGTTTTTACTTAGAAGGATTTGAACTTGAGACAGAGGAGATGGATGGAACTACTGAAGGACTACGATATCACAATCTTGTATCATCCGGGAAAAGCTAATGTCGTGGCAAATGCTTTAAGCAGAAAGGCGGGAAGCATGGGAAGTCTAGCTCACTTGCAAGTTTCTAGACGCCCATTGGCTAGAGAAGTTCAGATTCTGGCTAATGACCTTATGAGATTAGAAGTAAATGAGAAGGGAGGATTTTGGCTTGTGTGGAGGCAAGATCTTCCTTCCTTGACAAGATTAAGGGAAAGCAGTTTAATGATGAGAAATTGATCCGGATCCGAGATAAAGTGTTGCGAGGAGAGGCTAGGGAAGCAACAATCGATGAGGAAGGTGTGTTGAGGATTAAGGGAAGGGTATGTGTACCCCGCGTCGATGATTTGATCAACACTATTTTGATAGAGGCTCATAGTTCAAGTATTCTATACACCCTGGTGGCAACCAAGATGTATCGTGACCTAAAGCAACACTTTTGGTGGAGTAGAATGAAGCGTGATATTGTTGATTTTATTGCCAATGTCCAAATTGTCAACAAGTAAGTATGAACACCAGAGGCCTGGAGGAACACTTTAGAGAATGCCCATTCCGAATGGAAGTGGGAAGAGAATCGCTATGAACTTCGTGGGTTGGTCTTCCAAAGACATGGGTAAGTATGACTCTATTTGGGTGATTGTTGATAGGTTAACTAAGTCTGCTCATTTCATTCCGGTCAAGGTGACTTACAATGCAGAGAAGTTAGCCAAACTTTACATCTCGGAAGTGGTTCGATTGCATGGGGTTCCACTCTCCATCATATCAGATAGAGATACGCAGTTTACTTCTAAGTTTTGGAAAACATTGCATGCGGAGTTGGGGTACTAGGTTGGACTTAGTACTGCGTTCCATCCTCAGACCGACGGTCAGTCTGAACGAACGATTCAAGTGTTGGAGGATATGCTTCGTGCATGTGTGATAGAATTTGGTGGCCATTGGATAGCTTCTTACCTTTGCCAGAGTTCTCCTACAATAATAGCTATCACTCAAGTATTGGTATGGCCCCATTTGAGGCACTGTATGGAGGAGATGTAGGTCTCCCATTGGTTGGTTGATGCATTTGAGGTTAGACCTTGGGGTACTGACCTTTTGAGGGATTCATTGGAGAAAGTGAAATCTATTCAAGAAAAGCTTTTAGCGGCGCAAAGTAGGCAGAAGGAATATGCAGATCGAAAGTTAGAGACTTGGAGTTTATGGAGGGTGAGCAAGTCTTACTGAAGGTTTCGCCCATGAAAGGGGTGATGCGGTTTGGTAAAAGAGGTAAGCTAAGCCCAAGTATATTGGACCATTGACCATTCGAAGTACTTAAACGAGTAGGGGAGGTGGCTTACGAATCAGCCTTGCCTCCAGGGCTGTCCGGAGTGCATCCGGTATTTCATGTGTCTATGTTGAAAAGATACCATGGGGATGGAAACTACATTATCCGTTGGGATTCAGTTTTGCTTGATGAGAATTTATCTTATGAGGAGGAGCCTGTTGATATTTTAGCTAGAGAAGTCTGCAAGTTGAGGTCAAGGGAGATTGCATCCATCAAGGTGCAATGGAAGAATCGGCCGGTTGAAGAAGCCACTTGGGAGAAGGAGACATATATGCAAGAAAGATACCCACATCTGTTTACAGATTCAGGTACTCCTTTTCGCCTTTGTTTTTCTTCTTGTGATCGTTTGAGGACGAACGATGGGTAAATTGGTATCTATTGTAACGACCTGTTTAGTCATTTTGAGCAGCAGATTTTAATTCTGGAAAAACTGGCTGAGACGACGGACCCCACGACGGACCGTCATGGGCACGACTGGACCGTCGAGGGGGTCTCGTTTCAAAACACTTAGAAATTCTGAAATTTGGGTACTGAAATCGACTCTCTGAACTTCGTGACGACATGACAGGACGGACCGTCGTGGGCACTACGGACCGTCACAGACCCTTTAGTGGAATTGAGTCTCTGAACTCTGTGACGGAGCAGCATGACGGACCGTCGCAGGCACGACGGGCCGTCACAGGCTGCGTAATTCCAGGCTGGGTCGGATTTCTGTTAAGTAATTTAAGGGGCGTTTTGGACTATCCCTGCATATAATTATAAAGTTAGTGGTTTAATATTAATAACTCAATTACTTGGGGGGTTAAAAGAGGTAACCTTGAGTTAATTAGTGGATCACTATTGCCATCTTTTATACTTAATTATATGCTAATTAGGGTAAAAGAAAGAGGATTTGAATAAGAAAAATAGAAAGAACAAGAGAGGGAAAAACGATTGATAGAGAGAGACGAACGAAGAGGAAAAACAAAGCTTTGGGGAATTTGCTTGCTTGATCACGAATCTTCGGTGGAGGTAGGTTATGGTTTTTATGCTATTCGTAGTAAACTCTTAATAGCGAATGATATGTATTGGTAGTATTGTAAACCCTGCTATATGCTTAATTGTATGCTTGCATGAATGTGATTATATAATTGTGATAAAATAAGCATGATGAAGCTATTGAATCATAATCTTGAAAAAACCCTAATCTCTTTGTTAATGATGATGGCCTTGGTATAAGAGAAGGCTTGATGACTAAAGTATGAGATTGATGATGCTTGTTTAAGAAGGCTTGATAAACTAAAGTAATGAGATTGATGATGCCTTGGTGTAAAAGAAGGATTGATGAATTGATAGAATGAGATTAGTGGAGCGGGGTTCACGAACCGACACGTAGAATTAGGGGATCGGAGTGTCACGTTCCGACACATAGAATTAGGGGATCGGTGTCACGAACGACACTTAGAATTAGGGGTCGGGTGTCACGAACCGACACGTAGAATTAGGGATCGGAGTGTCACGTTCCGACACAATAGAATTAGGGGATCGAGTGTCACGAATCGACACGTAGAATTAGGGGATCGGAGTGTCACGTTCCGACACATAGTAGTAGGGGAGCGGAGTGTCACATACCGACACGAGAGAATTAAAGATAATGAATCTTGAAAGATGTTAAATACTCAATCTAATGACCTAATTCCCAAATGAGTATGGTATTGAGGCTTGAGTCCTCATAGGTGAACTTGGCGGTACTTATTAATGATTATACTACTTGTTGTTGCCAACAGTTGAGTATTGTAGTTGATTTTATAATATTACTTGATATATATTGTTTTCTATTTTGAGTTGGCCGATGATACCTACTCAGTACCACGTGTTTTGTACTGACCCCTACTTGTATGTTTCTTTCTCTGTTATTTGTGGAGTGCAGCAAACGTGGTCCGTCGTCTTCAACTCAACCGCAATCTAGCCAGTCTTCATACACCGGATTTTCAGGGTGAGCTATGCTTCTAGCTTGGACTGGATCTTCTTCTCATGTCTTGATGCCTTGAGTTCCGGCATGGACTAGCTTTTACTTGTTTTAGCTTCTTAGAATACTCTTAGTTTAGTAATTTGATCATAGATGTTCTTGTGGTGATGACTTCCAGATTTTGGGGAAATATAGATGTTGAATTTTAGAAGTTATTGAATTGGTTTTTATTAATGAGTTTAAGTCTTTCCGCATTACTTACTTTTCTGTTGATATTATATTGAAATGTTGGGGTTTAGATTGGTTGGTTCGCTCACATAGGAGGGTAAGTGTGGGTGCCAGTCGCGGCTCGGTTTTGGGTCCTGACAACTTTATTTTATTATTCTATTATTTGCATTTAGACTAAATACAACTCAACAAGTACCCTTTTATGGTGACACATATGAATAATTATGGGGCATACTATATATGAGCTTGTGACACCTGTTTTTCTTTGATTTTCACCTTTTTTGTAAATTTTTTCATTTGATGAGTTTGAATCTTTTTCAATTTCATTTGATGATTTATAATTTTTTCAAGTTGTGGTAAAAACTTGATTGGATGTTGTTGTTGCTTTCATTTTCTACTTTTTCTTCTCCGTCATTTCCTATTTTGTATTTCAATATATTTTTTTTGTAATTTTTCTTATTGAAATGTAGTGTGTCTTGTGCTTTGTTTTGGATGTGGGTGTTCTTTCAATTTTTTTATTTTTTAAAGTAGCCTTTTGCATGTACTTGGAGAAGAAAGAATAGGAATGAAATTGAGCAGATGAGAGGTTGGAAACATGGAGATCTCCATACTCTCTTTCTCAATTTCATATATATAATTTTCCTTTGTTTTGGATAAATTGAACACCAATATCCGAACATGAATTTTCGATTTGGATTACTTTTGAAATTAATGCTTTCAGCATCTTGGCTTTATATAAATCTATTTCTGTATATGGTTTTGATGGAGGACCTTTGATCTTAGAAAATGCATTTCTATACCTCCGTTTGCTGAATAAGAAGAAATGCTAAAAAATTACAAGTGACGGACCTGTCAACAAAGCAACAAAACATGAAGCAATGAAAATGATATGGTCAAATTGCATTATCACTTACTATTCTCTCAAATTTTTTAATCAGACATGGAGAAATCACATCAACTTAACATAATCACCCATTTATGGTGCACAACTCTCTGTCAGATTAGTGTGTCTTCATGTGATAATTGTTAAATGGGTGGATTTGATGATCTCCACAATCAACCATACAAGAATATTGGAAACAAGTGAAATTGGGTATTTCAAAACAGAAAAGTTATATTTGTCGCTTTGGAAAATTCATCGTTTTTGCTTTTTTGCTTATTTGTTTTTGGAGTGAAGGCTGAAAACATTATCTAAACTATCATGTGTGTATCTGAGTTTCTCAATCAAGTAAGTTTTACTTTTTTGGTGATTATCTTTATTTATATATAATCATATAAAAATATACAAAAGCACAGGATGGAAATCAAATTCTTAGCAAATCAAACAAAAAAGGGCAGAGGAGAAAAGACTCATGTGAAAATTAGATAAAGAAGATCAACAGCTAAAATGAACAGCAGCATCCTCTATATATGATATGATAAATAATCACATGTTGATCTCATATGTCAAAAAAACATTTTGATATCCAATATCAGTTGTACATATATTTTGAATATCTCTAATAGTATATAACATATCACATTATCCATATTCTACAACAATTATCATCAATGATTCATAGTCTATCCTGAGATCATCAATATTGTCGTCTGTAAACATTAAGGGCTTATTTGGTGTAAGAGATAAGAATAAATAATTCGTAAATAAATAACTAGTAAAAAAACCAACTTATTTAGTGATAACCTCCATACTTTAATAATATTAGTAAACATGTCAAAAATGTCATTATTTTAAAAATAAAAAAATATTCTGATACAAATCATGTTTTCTCTCTCATATATTACACGGAGCATATATTTGGGTAATTGACTAAATATTAAAGTCTTTTAATTATGCTTTTTTCCATTTCTCTCTCTATGATTAATCCAAATCATATATTCCCAGATTTTCAAATTGAATATATTTTTATTTTCGATTATTTTCCTTTACTTTCGTTTCAAGATTGGATTTGAAGATTAACATTGATTTGGGTATTCATGTTTATCGTATTATTTGCTTACTGATTTTACTGCTTTTTAATTTTTTTTTTGATTTGTGTCGTTCTTAAAAACCCTTTTAAGGATTGATAATCCAAAATTCTCTCTTCAATGGATGATTTCAAGAGAGTTACTAGAGGTATCAGACAAAATAGTCAAACCTCTTCTGATTTTCCATCATTTAATCTTTTTTTCACTCAAGAAATAAACAATAATGTAGGTTCGGCTTCTAAATCTATGGAGGATAGACGACGGGGAAAATTGCAGGACTCCGTCAATGTGCAAAATTCCACACAAATTCATAATGACGAAGTTGAAGAAGACCAAATTGTTGGAGAAGAGGTATTTTATTTTTTTGCATGTTCTGTGTCTTGCATGTTTAGTTGAATTTGTTTAGTAAATTCTAAGATTCAAATAAATACATGTTACAATGCGTTTGTACTATTATAGAATAGATTTGTAAGTGTATATGAAATTTTGATTTTGTTATAGTTAGTATATATTGATGTATTTTCATAGATTTAACGTATTTTGTATTCATAGATTTGGAAGTGTATATGAAATTTTGATTCTGTTATAGTTAGTATGTATTTTTGTATTTCATAGATTTAATGTATTTTGTATTCATAGATTTGGAAGTGTATATGAAATTTTGATTATGTTATAGTTAGTATGTATTTTTGAATTTCATAGATTTAATGTATTTTGTATTCTATTTTTTTTGTTGTTATTAGTTATGTCAATGTACTACATTTTAGGAACCATATGTGTTTTTTGTTTTCCACATCTATACATATTTACTAAATTAAGTGCACATTTACAATTTTTATTTGGTGTTTTTTGGTTCGTTGTTGTATGTTTTGATTTTGTTATAATTAGTATGTCTTTTTGTATTTCATAAATTTAATCTATTTTGTATTCTGTTTTTTTTTTTTTTGTTAGTTATGTCAAGTAACCACATATTAGGAACCATATTTTTAACTTTTTACAAATTTTTTCTCCCCTAAAAAGCTCATGTTTGTTATATAAATTCTGTATTCTTTTTCATTAAATCAAATAATTAAAATATAATTAACATACATAATAAGGTAAAATTTTGACATTAGCGCTAAATACTGAAACTATTGACACAATATCATATTAAATACTAAAATATTGACATTTTGAAAAAAATTCCTAAATAATTTTATGATAAAAAAGTTAGTCCCGAAATTAAATTTAGATGTCTTGTTTGAAATTATTTATCTCACTATTTATAACATAGTGATGAAATAAGTTATTCTATAGACACGATGAAATAAGATTTTTCAAAATAAATAATTAGAAAATAATTAATGATGGAATAACTAATTTTCAACCAAACGATTTCTCGTTATTGTTTGTGGTCTCGACTCGTAGTATAGTGATTGGTGTTCTCAAATTCAACATCGTTCGTCAGACTACTTTTTATCTTCTATTATTATAATAATAACTAGTTTATTGCATTGTTTGTTACCATTATTGTAATTTTGTGGTGTCCTTGACTAGAATGTCTCCAAGCATTTATGCCATACTAATATCAAAAATCAAAATATTATGATACATTTAATTTGCAGAAAGTCAGCAACTCATTGCTGAATTATGAGTTGCTTTTGACAAAAGATGATCATACAAATTTTAGTTTCATTTGAAACCCCCGCTCTTAAATTAAAATATTCTTCTATCTGAAAATTAAGTAGTTATTAGCAGGAGAATTTATCAATAATTTTGAAATAATGAGTACATTATTATTAAAAAATGACTATATATAATTTTAACTCGATATTAAATCACTACCTTAATTTTGGAACTCTAGCAGTGGCGTAACTAGTAGCTGCATCACTTGCTTCGACTTAATCCTTCTTTTTTTTAAAAATAAAAAATAAAAATTCGTTGAGAAATTAATGAGGCAATTCAATTCTTCTGTCGGATTCTAATTAGATCAAATTCAAACCAGCAGATAAACTAATCTAATCAAATTTGAACTACAAATATTTACAACAGAATCCATAACTTCAGCAAACAATCAAAAAAACAAAACATAAGAACCAAAAAAAAATTAAAATGTATACAATTAGAGGTTTCATTCGAACTTATAAGCTAGTCGTTGAGGTTGTTGGTTCTTTTACTTGGCCCAGACACCGGTTTCTTTCCTTTAGGAAGCCGGTGTAATAACATATTCACACGTTCCCTTCTCACCTTCATTTTATCTTCATCAAAATATTTCTCATCGGACCATGAATTTGAGTCCTTGCTAGTCACAAGTACAATATTTTCACCGGCTAAAACGTTAAACGGTCTAGCACATGAACGTTGAGATATCAAGAGGAAAACCACGAGGAAGGTCACTGTGATTTGGCTAATCTTGTAACACAATTTAGAATCCGCCATGAATGATTGAAGCCTAATCAAACTCTGAGGGGAAAATGAGAAATGAGAATTTAATTTAGAGATTGTGGCTTAAGAGGTAAGCTATATAGACATACAAAAAAAGTTGTGCATATTAGAAAAAGTCAGCCTATTAATTTCACAAGTCGTACGTAACATTTATAGAAAAATATAAAAGAAATTTTGGTGCTAAGTCTACACGCTTTCACATTATATTGCACACGCTATTAAGATGAGTCTGAAACTCAAACGGTAAAAAATATTAACAAAATTCCAAAAGGGTATATAAAATTTTATATAAACCAAAACGGTAAAATCGCTCCGCACGCAGCGATTTACTTCAACTGAAAAAGTAAAATCGCTGCTGGGGCAGCGATTTTGCCAAAAAGTTTTTTATCTTCTTACAAATCGCTGCAGGGCAGCGATTTATAAATTTTTTTTTTTTTTTAAAAAAAAAAACATAAATCGCTGCCTAGGCAGCGATTTACAAAAGAAAAAAAAAATTTTATGTAGCGATTTACAAAAAAAAAATTTTTTTTTATGTAAATCGCTGCCTAGGCAGCGATTTACATAAATTTTTATTTTTTTTTTTGTAAATCGCTGCCTAGGCAGCGATTTATGTTTTTTTTTTTTTTTAAAAAAAAAATTTGTAAATCGCTGCTACAGTAGCAGCGATTTATATCAAATTTTTTAATAAATCGCTACTGTAGCAGCGATTTATTTAAAAAAAAATTTTTTATTAAATCGCTGCAATAAGCAATTTTTTAAACAAAAAAAAAATTAAAAATTTAAAACAGCGATTTTATATATAAAAAAAAATTATAATTAATAGGTGTGATTAGGGATGTACTTGAATTCAATTAAATAATTTTTCTCCTTTAATTTTTTATTTAAAAAAATTAATTATTTAAATTCAATTATTATTTAAATTTAAATTCAATATAATATCTTTTTTAGAAAGAAAATATATTTATTACTTTACTTATTTTTAATTTTTTTAAAATAATGTATATTTCTTATAACTTATATACATAAATTTTAAAAAATATTATAATTTTTTTTTATATATAAAATCGCTGTTTTAAAATTTTTAATTTTTTTTTAGTTTAAAAAATTGCTTATCGCAGCGATTTAATAAAAAAAAATTTTTTAAATAAATCGCTGCTACAGTAGCGATTTATTAAAAAAATTGATATAAATCGCTGCTACTGTAGCAGCGATTTATAAAAAAAAATATATTTTTTTTTGTAAATCGCTGCCTAGGCAGCGATTTATGTTTTTTTTTAAAAAAAAAAAAATTTATAAATCGCTGCCCTGGCAGCGATTTGTAAGAAGATAAAAAACTTTTTGGCCAGCAGCGATTTTACTTTTTCAGTTGAAGTAAATCGCTGCGTGCGGAGCGATTTTACCGTTTTGGTTTATATAAAATTTTATATACCCTTTTTGGAATTTTTGTTAATATTTTCTACCGTTTGAGTTTCAGACTCCTATTAAGATGGCAGCATATATCACAAAGTTGGTTAAGTTTGATTATTATATACCGTGCTGCTTTAATTCCACTATCCAACTTATTCCTCAAATTGACTAACTTGAATGGTCTAATTAATAAAGAATATTTTTACTTTTAATATAACATTTTAATTATGGGCGGATTTAGAATTTTTGCTCAAAGTTCCTCGATTACAACATGATGTTATATGTGTGTGTTAATTATAAAAAAAAGAGGCATAATATATAAAAAATAATTCTTAATTTGACATCAATTATAACTATGATCCTTAACTTTAGGTGTGCACAAGTGGACACTTAAACTTGTATAAAATTAAATAAATTGACACATTCATCTTACATGACACCTTACGTGGAAATATTGTGTGCTACGTGTGTATACTTGTTCAATTTTATACATATTAAAATATTTGCGTGTGCACATCCAAAGTTAAGAATCATAATAGTCAATCAATAAATTAAAATCATATTTATGTATTATGCGTAAAAAAATATGATAAAAAAGTATTTTCTTTATCTTATCGAATCTGTGTTACGTAGGCATAATAAATAATGGACCACATATACAAATTAGTTGTCATTTTCTGAAAATTGTGATGGTAGAAGCAAACAAATATAGACTTTAAGAAGCACACATGATTTAATTATGAGTGTGATAGGGTTGAATGAACACTATATTTTCACACAGTTAAAATATTCAACTCTTATTTGTGGAAAAGAAAATGGAAAGCAAGTAATTCACTTTCTTTATTCCTTTTTATTATAATTATTTTATTTTATAATGATAAAAGCGAATACTATAAGGTCCGTTCAATTACTTTACTACCAAATATAAATGTTAATAAAGTGAAAGAACGTTCATATTAATTATATTTATGTGAAACACAAACAAATTCAAAGCTTCCCAAGTGTGTCTAATAATTAAATTATATAAAAAATAATTATATTCTAAAATGATTTTCCTTATAATGAAATTTTATATAACGTAAATTTAAATTAGTTCGATTTTGTAATATAACAACTCTCACAAGTCGGTGATTCATTTGCCAGCCACAATATTGCAGCCTTTTCAACCAAAATCTTGTGAGGCACGTCATTACCTACTTCACAGCTGTCTTTGCCACATCCTCTTAGGACCGACCATTAAATTGTTTGGATCAAACATAGATAGATGCAAATCATGGGAGCTTTAGTGAGAGGGGTTTATATAAAAGAAATAAAAATAGATGAGCTTTTCTAGTCTATAATACTAAAAAGATAAATATAAATACTCCTTCCACCCAAATTGTGTGATATTCTTGGCTAAACACCTAGACTAAATAATAAGAAAAAGTGAATTTTATGTCGCAACTAAACAAGATGCTGTATTATCAAATAAATAGTTAAACTGGTGCTTGTTGTTGCACCAGAAGTCATTGTTCCAGGTGCTAAAGCATGGATAATTTGTATTCATTGAGCAAAAACGAATTGGAATTGATATTAGTATCTGAAAGCAAAGACGCGCGAAAGCACGTATGGTATTATTATAAATACATGATATCAAATTATGAAAAGATTTTTATCACGATTCAAAAATGGACACGATAAAATTTGTTTATTCCCATCAAGACAAGTCAATCTTAGTTCTACGGTAAATCAAAAAAAGGAAAATATAAAGCAAAAATAAGATAAAGCGGAAAACTTATTCTTTCTATTAAAACCCCCAAAATCTTATTGTCACGAATACAAGTCACTACATATATAAGACACAAAATTAAGAAATAAGTACAAGTCTCAGTCTTTGTTTCTTAAATAAAACAAAGCATAAGGAAAAGGAAAAAAGGGTTCGCCGATAAGACAAGCACCTACTTTTAGTCCTTTGACAAGCCTCAGAAAGTAGGAGAAAAAGGACGAAAGATGGTCCTGCCCTCCTATTTGATTCAGGCAGTCGTCTGAAAGTGCTCACTGGGCTTCAGAGCCCATATGCTTAACACAGGGAATTCGCAGCAAAGAGAGCGAGTGAGGGAGTAGGACACATTACCGGGCTCATAACTATACAAGTATATAAACGATGAGTGGGTACTACCAATAATATGGTACCCAGCAAGCAATCTAATAACGAAGCAACTTAGCTAGAAAAAAAAATACTCCTTTCATTTCAACATAATCTTTTTAAATTACAACCTGCATAGAGATCAGTCCAATCGATCTATAACATCTCGTAACTTGAAATAAATAAGAATAAGCTAAGAAATTAAAAATAATCACGTTGGAAAGAAAGGGGAAAATCTGGAAAATTCTTTTAAGTTTAAGAAGTGAACTTTGGTCAATTTCAAACGGCAATATCTTCTAGCTCAAGAGGAGTTAGAGGTAATTCTTGATATGGTTGGAAAGCCGTTGGAAATATCTTTTCAATGCCAATGCCGTCAAGTTTGTGCATTTTTGATATCGTATGAGGAAGATATGCCTATCGGGAGTTGGATTGTCGAAGTGAGGAAAGTCCAATCCGAATTTAAATAAGGGCAAACTAGAATTTTCACCCAACTATTTCCTAATTTATTTTACAAGGGTTTAATTGTGGTAAAAATAAGTCTTAAGTCAGTTTTGGAAAACTACATTCACGCTTAGGGCTTGGTAGAAAGAGAAGAGAAGAAGGAGAAGGGAGAGAGATCAAGGTTTCACCAAGAACACTAAGAACTTCGAGTGGATTTCGTCGGGGATAAACCCTGACAAGGTATCTGAGATGTTTCATGTTGGGTGAGTCCATCCACACACCAATTTGTTTCAATTCAGAAACTTATGAATTGTTTACATGTTATTAAGAGTTGAAGTTCATAACAGAAGTGTTGAATTCTTGTCGATTGAATCATTGACTGCCTATTGTTGGTTTATTCTTGTTTTCATGGGTTGTTTCTGAGTTGAATTCAGTGGCTATGAGGGTACGAATAGTCCCAAGTGTTTGGTGAAAGAATTAGGGAGGTTTGGAGATGAAAAACAAGTTGAAAAATCCATCAGACGCACCTGGGCAAGGCAAGGCGCGTTGCGCTTGTAGTGCACCAAAAAAGTGGCCTCAGTCTCTAAGGTCTGGAACGGCGCGCCAGAACCAAGAATCAGTCAAATGAAGTTGGCGCGGCGCACTCGGATAGACGTTTTTCACCTAGTTTTTGTAGTTTAGTC